>JAQZBX010010737.1:0-43851 GCA_029593785.1 Cabassous unicinctus
AAAAAATGGACAAAATATTTGAATAGATATTCTCCAAAGAAATATACAACTGGCCAGTAAATACATGAAAATATCATCAAACTCATTAACCATTAGGGGAACGCAATTCAAAACTGCAGGGATATACCATTTCACACTCCCTGTAATGGCTACTATTTTAAAAACAGAAAATAACAATTGTTAGAGAGAATGTGGAGAAATAGGAATACTTGTTCCTTTTTTATCCTAATGTAAAGAAATGCAACTGCTATGAAAAACAATTTGGAGTTGTTCCAACCCAACTCCTGAAGGTGCCACATGAGTTGATAAGTCCGTGAGACCAAAGAATGCACCAAGTAGACAATCAGACATAAGCTTTATTGGGACTTATGGACAGGGAAAACCTTTAGTGGTGGCCATTCAAAGGATGAATGAAGTTGACACTCTGCAAGAAGACAGGAGAAAATGAGGGATGATATAAGTGGTCCCAGAGGTCTCAGACCTCTGAGAACAAGGAATATTCCATAGGGGTGATAACAAGGACATTCCATAAGTGTGATAACAAAGTTCCTGCTGGGGTCTGTTGACTGCACATCTGGGACTTGGTGATGTTGTCTAAGGAAGGAAGTTTTACCACTCAGAGGAGATTTGGTTTAAGACATTCTTTCTCCACCCAGGGAGGGTTGGTAACTTTTAACTTAGGCTTAGGTTATGTAGGCAGCTGTGTGCTGAGGACTTTGAGGGGGCCTGGGCCCTGGATCCTCTAGGGGGTTCCTCAGAAAGCTGATTATAGAATTACAGTATGATCTGTTTTTCTCACTTCTAGGTCTACTCTCCAAAGACTTGAAAGCAGGTACTCAGACAGAATTTGCACACCTATGTTCATAGCAGCATTATTCAGAATTGCCAAAAGATAGAAGTGACCCAAGTATCCATCAACAGAAGAATGGATAAACAAAATGTGGTTTATACATACAATGAAATATTATTCAACCATAAAAAGGGATGAAGCTCTGATACATGCTGAATCATGGAGGAACCTTTAATACGCTATGTGAAGTGAATTAAGCCATTCACAAAAGGCCAAATATTGCATGATATTACATTGTAATTTGAAACAATTAGAATATGCAAAATCTTAAAATCAGAAACCTAGTCAATACCAGAGGCAGAGTGGAGTCTGGATGGGGAGTTAATGTTTAATTTATAGACATTTCTATTTTTGGTGATGGAAAACTTTTGGTAATGAGTAGGGTTGATGATGGTACAACATTATGAATACAATTAACTCCACTGAATTATAAAATTGAAGGTGAATAAAAACAAGAAACTTTAGGTTCTATATATTTTAATAGAATAAAAAGAAAAGGAAAATACCAAATTGAAACAAATTTAAAACCAAAAAAATTCTGAAAAGAAAGCATGAAAACAGTTACTTATCAAATGGAGAATCTCAACAAAGAGAAAGAAATTATACAAAAATATCAAATAAAAATTCTCTAATTAAAAGTATAATAGTATAATAACTGAAATGAAGAATTCTTTAGAAGGAATCAAGAGATGATATGAGAAGATGAAAGAATCCACCAACTTGAACTGATATTAATAAAAATTATCCTATATGAAGTCATAAAAAAAGGAAATAAATGAATAAAATTAACATAGCTTCTGAGACCTGCAAGATACCATGATACATATCAATATACTCATATCCAGAGTCCCAAAAGGAGAAAAATAGAGAATGATTTAATGACAAAGAAGAAACTTGAAATAATTATGGACAAATTTTCACAAATCTGATGAAAATTTTCTATTCATTTTTTTTTTGAGATTCCTATCATATAAAATACTGTATGAAAAAGTAAATTCCAGGTTTACCTAGCCCTAAAAGTGAAAGGTAGAACAATAGAAAATGCAAGAAGGTACCCCAGCTTTTTTTAATATATATTTTTTATTTTTTTAACCCAGCTTTTAAAAAAATTGTGTCTCACAACAATACAATGTTTTGCTGGTGGGTTGATATATGGGACCCCGTATGATGTTATGCATGTTGGCTTTGTAAGTTCACAACTTTTACTATGCATTTATTGTTTTTGTATGTTCATGTATAAATGATATAAAAATAAAAACAATGCGGTGGGTTGGGGGAAAATATACGAAATATAAGATACTTTGATTAGTAGGAATATTTTGAGAATGCTCTTAAATCATTAGTTAAAAGTGTTTCACAACAATGCAAGGTGTTGGTGTTGTGGTGAGGTATGAGAGCCTTGTATGATGTTATGTATGTTTGTTTTGAAGTTCACAACTATTACTATACACTTATTGTTTATGTATATGTATGAGTGATATATTTCAATATTTTTTTTAAAAATGTAAATAAGAGAAAAATAAAAGAAGGAACAAAATTAATGAATAAATAAACAATGAAAATTTAAGGAATTAATGGCATCCAGATTTGAAAGGAGGAAGTACAATGCCATTCTTGTCAGGTGCATGATTCTGTACATAAAAATTTCTAAGGAATACTTACAAAATCAATATAGAAAAATTAAGTTAGTTTCTATATATTTAAATGAAAACTGAATTTGAGGAAGTTACTCCATTTAAAATATTGTCAAAAGAATACAATATTTAGGAATTCAACAAAATAAACCAGAATGACTTAAAAACAATGAACATTTAAAAATATTATTGAGAGAAATTAGAGGAGATGTAAATCAATGGAAATAAGCCCCACATTTATGGATTGGAAGTCTCCCTTCCTATACATTTACCCAGGAGAACTGAACAGTTATGTCCATATAAAAACTTTTACTCTACTGGTTAGAGCAGCTTTAATCATAATAGCCAAATATTGGGGAAAAAAGCAAACATTCATCACCAGTTGTCTTATTTTGCCAGGATTACTGTAACAAATACCACTCTCTAGCTGATTAAACAAAGGAATTTATTGTTTCAGAGTTTGGGAGGTTAGAAGTTCAAAATCAAGGTACTGGCATAGACATAGTTTCTTCAAAGTGTTGCAGGTTTCTGGTGGTGATTTCTTGGCAATCTATTACACAATCTCTGCCACTGTCACATTGCCATTTGTCTCTACCATTGTGTGACCAGATTTCCCTTCTTTATGAGGGCTCCAGTTATATTGGATTTAGGCCCATCCTGACTCGGTTTGATCACACCTTAACTAATAACATTTTTAAAGATCCCATATAAAAAATATGTTCATATTTGTATATAGGGTTAGGGTTAAAAATGTCTTTGTGAGAGACACGATTCAAATTATAACCCCAGGTGAATGGATAATCAATGTGTGGTATACCCATACAATGGAACACAATTCAATAAAGTAGGGAGCAAACTACTGATTCATGCAACAATGCAGAGGACTCTCAAAACATTATTCTGCTTGATAGAAGCCAGGTGCAAAACAACATATATTGTATCATTTCATTTTCATGAATCTCTAGGAAGCATATCTTATATGTAGTAAAAAAAAAAAGCTGATCAGCAATTCATTGGAATTGAAGCTTATAGGTAGAGATTTCTTGGAAAGGGGAAAAAGGGATTTTGGTAGTTAATGTTTTATGTTTTGTTAATAATAATTACCCTGGAGTATTAATCTACCAAAAATTATGAATTATATTCTTAAAATGGATAGTTTTTTGTATCATAATTGTTCCTCAATAAATTTAATTTGAGTACCAAAATTATATTTATAAATATAACACTTTAATATATTGAGCACTAACATTTTAATTAGTATAACATCTGAATAACATTTTTCACACAAAGATTTCTTGCTTAAAAAATCTGTCCTACTTTAATTTAAACAATATTATTTTTTCTATATGCCAAATCCTATTTATGCCTTATAAAATACTCTATACATGAATAATTTCAATTTAATATCAGTTTTCATTATTAATAGAGCCTTTTTGTATGAATCTGGGAACCTATTTAATGTATTTAATGATTGGTATATGAACCCACTTTCTAGAAATATATGATTTTGAAGATAATACTTCATATACTTCAGGAGTTTCATAGACCTACAGAAGAGAGTTGACTTGATTGAATCCTTGAATACAATTATTTAATTGTGTTTAATTCTTGTCAACTGAGTGCCTGCAAATATAGACCTTTATAAAGTCTCATTATTTATTGTCTTTGAGCTAATATGTCCTAGGAAAAAAGATACTATAAAGATAGGAAATTTAATCTCTTTATCTATTCTTCATATACAAACTTGGAATGATATTTATTTCAAAATATGAAGAATGCAACAGGTTCTTAGAATATCCTAGGACTTCAAAATATTGAGTCATCTTTGTTTTACCTCAGCTTTAGAGTGTCAGCCAATCCCTACACCTACCACCTGATCCATTAGCTTTAAAACTTGGGTTTAAGAAGAAAAAATATTTTAAATATAAAGAATAAAATATATTCAGATATAGAAGCATGTGTTAATGAACAGGGTGAAACATTGCTACCCAAATCCTCATGATGCGGGTTAAACTCAGGCAAAAGCCTTATCTATTAGCACTCACATCACATGTTATATTGGAGGAGTGAAAGTTCAGAAGCTGTGTGGTTGGGTTAATTTCTAGGAAGACTTATAAAAATAGTAGTTTCAATCTTCTTTGACAACCTTCTTTAAATCCAAGAAAGTCAAGGAATGGGCTTGGTTTATATGAGTGCTTGCTTTACTACTTCAAAGTCCTTTGGTTTTTTTCTAACAAATATGTCTGAATAATATCTTCTTCTATAATGATACCCTTGCTTAAATATTGAATGTCAGAATCAATTCTATTTTGTTTTGTTTTGTTTTTAGAGATCATATTTTCTAATTATACCACACAATTATCCCATATTTCCTTCTATTCATTGTAACTTTTGGGAAATTAAAAACCACAGGGATACATTAATCCTTGAGATTTTCTTAAATCCCTCAAGAAAAACAGGGGAACTGTTAATAATGTAGTCATTATATACTTTTAACCAGAAGGCTATCTCCAGGGACTCCATACCCATTTGAACAATGGAAAATATATAACTTTTTATCTAAAGCTATCTTCTTTTTTTAAAATATATTCTTTATTTTTTAAAAGATACTTAGATTACATAAATGTTACACAAAAATATATGGATTCTCATATGCCCCATTCCCCACACCTCCCACACCCTCCCACATAAACAGCTTCCTTCATTAGTGTGGCACATTCATTGCAATTTATAAGTGCACCATGGGGCATTGCCCCTGAGCATGGACCACAGTTAACATTGTAGTTTACACTCTCTCCTAGACAATTCTGCAGGGTATGGGAAGATATAAAATGGCCTATATCTGTCACTGCAATGTCATTCAGGATGACTCCCAAGTCCCAATAAAGTCCCCATAGTACACCTGATTTTCCCTCTCCCTGGCCCCACTCTCCAGTGGCCACTGCCTCCACATCAATGCTGTAATTTCTTCCATTGCTAGAATCACAATGTCTATAGTAGAATACCAATAAGTCCACCCTAGTCCATAGATCATTCGCCAATCCTGAGGATTTTGGGATAGTGATGTCCACTCCCCCTCTAATTGAGAGGGGACTTTGATCCCATATAGCCAATGAATAAGACTCTCTTGCTTGCAGTTATAGGCTTGCTGGCTTCTGACGTGATTTTTAAAAATCTTGTCTTTGCATTCACACCATGGAGGCAGTGCCTTCGAACCTCATATATCAAAGGGTATGTTTCTATTTCAATTCTATTTCCTGTTAAATACTATCATTTACCTAATTTATGCACTAGTGGAAGACTTCCAAAAATTTTAATTTTTTTTTTTTTTTTGGTAATGATGGGGTTAGATAGGGGTAGAGAAATAGAGATATAAGCCACAGAATGAGCAGGCATGAGAATCCAAAATTAGTCAAGATGTTGAATATTTTCCTTCCACTGGTAAGTGAAACTCACTTATTTGTGTAACCTATATACTTATATTCTACAAACTGGCTTAAAAATTAAAGAAAAAGTCAATGAGGGAGGAGAAAGGGGAGAGAGGAAGAGGAGGAGGGGAGGAAGAGGGGATGGTACAAGAAAGACATTCAGTTTTTAATCTGATAAACTCTTGAGATTACAAGGGTGGGAAGGATTTTTAATTTGTCCTTTTAATTCTCCCTTACCCTAAACTTCAATCTCTTTTTCTATATTACCATCAAAATTGCTATTGCAACTTTTACTGGAATAATGCAATATCAATATCTTTATACAATTTGGATTATTATTTCCTAAAGGATGCATTGCAATATAAACTATGACTACATGTTTCCTTGTAAATTAATCACCTGATACTCTACATACTGTAGAACTGAAATATTTTGTATTATTGCACTACCCTTGGAAGTTCTTTTCCTAGGATATATTTGTCTACTGGACTCAAGAAATTGTGTCTCACAAGTGAAAGTATGATGAACCCACCAATAATATTATTGATTATAGCACATAGGTAAAGCTCCTAGAATCCTGAATTGGTTAAAATATTTTTAAACTATCAGGCAAAATGTAGAAATAACTGAACAGATGAGCAGTAGTGTGGAAAATACACTGCCTGTTCTAAAATTGTGTTGCAACCTTTAAAAAGGAATAATTGCAAGGAAGTATCTGTATCTTTTATAGGTTTCCTTTACTTTTTTCTCAGAGAGTATGAGAGCCTCTGTTTTCTGAGTCTCGGTAAGATATTTTGATTGGATATCAAAGACAAAATATGTTTCTGTACATCATGTTTCATATTCCAGCTCAGAGTGCCCACTTCCTACATTCCCAAGGAGCACTCTTCTCAGAATTCACTTCAATGTCTGTAGCTTTTTCCTGAGGAAAACACCAGAGGTTTTAGATGCTAGAAACTTATCTTTAATCACTTTCAATTTAAAAAATTTAAAAATTTTTTTAAAAGAGTATGACTTAAAAATGAGGGCATACCTGGAATGTCTCAGGTTTAAATACATTGGTACAATTTATTCTTATATCTTATATAATTGATATTAACTAATAATAAACCTAATATGAGATTGTTAAAAGAGAGCTCCAATGAGGAACACAGGTTAAATTTCCAATTTCAATTTTTAAGTATTAATAAACTGAACTTTTTGATCTCTTATATTTCTTTAGACAGGAATTTATTTTAGCTTTCTGTTCACATTAAGACTAGAATTTTAAATACATCCTGAAGTTATTAAGATCTTAATACTTTGTTTATGCATTGTTGTATTGTTTATGAGATAGGCAAATGAAAATATATGATGATACTAGAATCATTTCAGTTAAGTATTTCAAATACTATAGGTAAGGTAATGGGAAAAGGGAAATCACTAACTCAAGTCATAATGCTAATTAGAGATTCCAAATAGTCTTCAGATTGCAATACTGGTGTTCCCTCTTAATTCAATCTACTTATCCTTAGCAGATATTAAGAAATTCAAACAATTGATGGAAATTATAGTGGACATGAGTTTATCCTGTTGGGACTGACAGATCACAGATTGTGCTGAGCTAAAGTTGGCTCTCTTCATTTTGTTTGTGCTAACCTATACCATTTCACTTGTGAGGAATCTGGTAATACTCTTTCTAGTCCAGATAACTCCCAAACTACACATGTGCCATTTCTTTAGCTGTCTGTCATTTGTAGATGCCTGCTATTCATTGGTCTATGTACACAAAATGCTCCTGAGCTTTTTGTTGAAAAGGAGATGATCTCATTCTTTGCATGCATTGTGCAATATTTTTTGTGCATGTGTTACTCGTTACTACTGAGGACTTCTGGTAGGCACCATTGACTTATGATGGCTATGGGGCCATTTAAACCCTTGTTTTATACAATAGCCATGAATAAAATAGTATGTTGTGCAGGTTATTGGATCATGTGTAGGAGGCTTAATCAACTCATTGACATAAACAGTCTGCTGAGACTCTCTTTCTGTGGGCCAAATGTCATCTCTTCTTTTGTGACCTCCTCCTCACCCCTACTGAAACTGTCATGTTCTGATACATCCATGAATGAATTGTTGCTTTTAATCTTCTCTGTTGTTATTGCCATGATAACTTTCTTGACTGTGATCATCTCCCAATTTTTTATTGCTGTTTTTATCTTCAGCAGTAGGTAGCCACAAAATGTTTTCTACCAGTGCCTCACATCTGACAGTTGTGATTTTATTCTATGGCTCTATAAGCTTTAGTTACATTCAACCAAGCTCCCAATATTACTTAAACAAGAAAAGGTAGTGTCTGTGGAATGTGTCCTAGTATTTCCCATGTTAAACCCACTGATTTTCAGCTTAAGGAAAAAAGAAATAAAGGATGCTGTGAATAGGATCATAGAAATTAAACAGCTCCCACTGAATTTCATATCATATATATTCCAAAATAGTATTTGGGTCAATGCTTTGCCTAATGATATCTGTATGGATTTAGTAAAGCTTTGAGCCTTAAGGAAAGTTCTAGTTTATTTAACTGAATCCCCCTCCTTGACAGAGGAAGAAAGAGGCCTAGAAAGAGGACTTATAGCTGTTTATAGTAGAACCTAACCTAATACCAGACCTAAGGCCTAGGTTAGTTATCTTCAGACAATCCAAAACATTTTAATTTTTCTGTCTGGGGAGAAATAAAAATATACACACTTATATAGGCACATGCAAAATAGACAAACATAAAATTTTAAAAATTTAAAAGTATATCTTAGCTCTGTCTCCCATTAAGTATAGACATAAATAAAATACTTTCAAGGCAAAACTGTGTTGGTACTTGAGTTAAGAAAATTGACAGATACATGGTCTTGAGATTATGTTGATTTATAGTCTGAGGGTCTTCAAAATAATGTAGATATTCAAAATTACTCAGAAACAAAATTTGGTTCTAGATTCCCTTTCTACTCATAGTGGTTACCATAAACCATTCCTCCACGCCTGGCCTCAGTTTCCACCATATAAGTGAAGTTGAACAGGGGAGAATTCCCCACTTTCATTTTCACTTCACATACAAGATTTGCTAAAACTCAGAGGAAGTTTGTTCTGCAGAACTTTACTCATATTTAGAAAGTTATGACACTTATCTAGAATGATTTCAATAAAAATTAGGAAGTCATTAATAACCAGACTAATTTATGCCTTTCTTTAAGGATCCCCTAGAATTCTCTAAACAGATTAAATAAAAACTGTATTCTAGGTAGGGAAACCTGTGCACTGGATGGGAAGAAGCCAGTCAGTTCCCTTTAATGCAAAATATAATAAACACTTCAAAATAAAATTATGTTCAGAAGGCAAAAGTGTCACTTCTATCTGGAGGGCTGCTCTGGGGCTCAGGATAAGAAGAGAAGGTGAAACACCATCCAAAAAAAAAAAAGGTATAAGGAAAGAAGTCTGATCTCACTGAAAAACCCCATGAGTACAGCTGCAAAAGCAGCAGCAGGTGCCCATAACCCCACCTATAGAACAACCAGCAATGTGCAGACTGCAACAACTGTGGACAGCAGTGGCTGTGGACTGAGGGGTTACAGGGGTCTTTTTCCCCAAGAAAGGGGGAAAAAGCCTGCAGCAAATTCAGATTTTGGTCAGCACATTTCATCTGCTGCATTAGAGGGGTCCCACACTTCCATGCCAGATGGGAATGTGAAATTACACTGAGAGCCTACTGGCAGCTAAAAATAATTTGCCTTCTCAAATACCCTCCTTACTGCCCGAGGCTAGATACTGAGCAGGCTGAGTGAGGAAAGATGTTTGCCTGTGAGGCATGGCCAATCCTGAGGGTATTGTTTCTGCACCACCCAACCACCCCAGAAGTTACACTGAATGCATTCCCCCTTAGCACCTGGGGTCTGAGCAGAGAGGTCTGCCAAAGTGTGCCATCTGCCAACCAGACCAGAAAAGTTCATGAAAAGGGAAGAACAATAAATAAATTAAAGAGGCAAGGAGGTGCCTCTACTGCCCCCCTCCCCAGTGCCCTTGGAAACTGGTTTGCACCCCATTAATGGGTCCTTAGCCCTAGTTTGAGCAGTTAAGCAGGGGCAATCCTAAATATCTGAAACAAGTTGGACCAAGAATCAAAGAACAGTGGTAACACACAGCTACTTAATAAAATCCCTAAGTGTGAGAGAGAAACTGAACATCAGAGTAAATTCAGCATCAGAATCAGATGCCTAAACATCAGCAAAAAATTACCAGCCAAACAAAGAAAAGGGAAGATATGACTCAGGCAAAGGAACAAATCAAAGCCCCAGATGAGACATAGGACACAAAATAACTAATCAATGAGGTTCATTCAAATCTCCTAACTCAAATCATGTTGTTGAAGAATATCATGGCTAAAGAAATAAAAGACATTAAGAAGACATTGGGTGAGAACAAAGAAAAATTTGAAACTTTGGATAAAAAAATAGCAGTGCTTATGGGAATGAAAAACACAATGGGATTAAAAATACAATAGAGGCACACAACAGCCAATTTGAAATCATGGAAGAAAGAATCAGGAACATAGAGAAGAACAACAGAAGTTGAAAAGAGAAGAACAGAGAGAGAAAAGAAAGGAAAAAATATATGTGCTATGAGAAATGCACCAATATATGTGTTATGGGAGTTCCAGAAGGAGACAAGAAGGGAAAAGGGACAGAAAGAGCATTTCAGAAAACAATGGCTGGAAATTTCCCAACTCTCATGAAAGACATAAATATATGCCTTAGAAGCACGTTGCACTCCAATTAGAATAAATCCAAATAGACCTACCAGAAGACACATAGTATTCAGAATGCCAAATGTCAAAGGTAAAGAGAAAATTCTGAAAGCAACAAGGGAAAAGTGAAATATCACAAACAAGGATGTCCAATAAGACTTAGTGCAGATTTCTCTTCAGAATCCATAGAAGTAAAAAAGCAATAGTTTGATATAATTAAGATACTGAAAGAGAAACTACCACCCAAGAATTCTTTATCTGGCAAAAATGTCCTTTTAATATCATGGCAAGTTTAAAATATTCACAGATAAATAGAAACTAAGAGAATTCATAAACAAGTATCCAGCTCTGCAGAAAACACTATAGCAAGTTCTGCAGCCAGAAAAGAAAAGAGGAGAGAGGCTTAGAAGAGAGTATAGAGGTGAAGACTATCAGAAAGGGTAGCCAAAAGGTAAAGAGATAGATAAATATATATATATATATGGCATATGAAAGCCAAAGGATAAAAAGAATGAAGTAAGTAATGCCTTTAGAGTAATAACATTCCACATTAGTGGATTAAACTCACCAATCAAAAGGCATAGATTGGCAGAATTGATAAGAATACATGAGTCATTCATATGCTTTCTGCAGGAGACTCACCTTATACCTAAAGATGTAAATAGACCACAGTGAAAGGATGTAAAAAGATATTTCATGCAAATAGTAACCACAAGAGGCCAGGGGTAACTATGCTGGTGTCAGACAAAACAGACTTCAAATGCAAAAATGTGATAAGAGATGCATGCAGAAGGCCATTATAGGTTAATAAAAGGGAAAACCTGCGAGGAAGGAGTAGCAGTCATAAATATCTATGCACCTAACCAGGGTGCCCCAAAATACATAAAGCAAACTCTAGCAAATATTTGGAGACTTCAAAATACCACTCATATCTATTGATAGAACAACTAGACAGAAGACTAACAAGAAAACAGAGAACTTGAACAATGTGATAAAAGAGCTGGACCTGAGATAGATATATATAGAAGATTACACCCCAAATGAGCAGGTTATACATTCTTCTCAAGGGTTCATAGACCACATGTTGGACCATGTATTAGTCAGCCAAAGGGGTGATGAAGCAAAATGCCAGAAATCTGTTGGCTTTTATAAAGGATGTTTATTTGGGATAGAAGCTTACAGCTACCAGGCCATAAAGGGTACTTCTCTCACCAAAGTCTGTTGCCATGTGTTGGAGCAAGATGGCTGCAATGTCTGCAAAGGTTCAGGCTGCCTCTTCCTCTTAAGGCTCTGTGGTCCCAGCTTCTTCCAATATCAGCTGTAGGCTGGGGTAAGTCTTGTCTCTCTCCTTGGGTTCATTTCTCTCCAGGCTCAGCTGCTCTGCTTTCTCCACAAGGCCAGCTGTAGACTAACAGGCTAATGGCTGCTCTCTCTTCCTGGGGCCTCTGCTGTGTCTAATGGAGCCTTCTCTCCTTCCTCATGTATCTGCTTCTCTGTGTGTTTACTTCCTAGGGCACCAATACCAAAACTCTTTCTCCTCTGCCTTGTCATTTTCTCTCTGAATCCCCACCTACCAAGGGAGTGGAGACTCAACATCCTATTGATGTGGCCAAATCAAAGTGTAATCATTATTTAATCAAAACTGAAACCTCTGAATTCAATCCAATCTAATATGCCCAGAGGAATAGACCAGTTCACAAACTTAATCGAATATCTATTTTTGGAATTCATAAACAATATCAAACAGAACACAGCATAGCTGTCAATAAATTTAAGATTATTGAAATTATACAAAACACCTTCTCTAATCATAATGGAATGAAGTTGGAAATCAATAATGGGCAGGAAATGGGAAATTTTGCAAATATATGGAGGCTAAACAACACACTATTAAACAATCAGTTGGTCAAAGAAGAGATTGCAAGAGAAATAAGTAGATATCTCAAAACAAATGAAAATAAAACATAACTTATCAAAACATGGGATACAGTGAAGGCATTGCTGAGAGGAAATTTTATAGCCCTAAAAAAAAGAAGAAAGAACTAAAATAAAAAATCTAATTGAACAACTAGAGAAACTAGAAAAATAACAGAGTCAATACCAAACCAAGAAGAAGGAAAGAAATAACAAAAGTTAAAGCAGAAATAAATGAAACTGACAACAAGAATAGCAAAAAATATATATAGAAAATCAACAAATCAAAAGCTGGTTCTTTGAGAAAATCTATAAAGTTGACAAACACTTAGCAATACCAATAGAAAAAAAGAGAAGATGCAAATAAATAAAATCAGAAATGAAAGGGGGAAGTTATGACTGACTTGACAGAAATAAAAAGGATCATAAGAGGATATTATGAGAAACTGTATGCCAACAAACTAGGCAACCTCGATGAAATGAACAAACTCACAAATAACCTACATTGACTCTCCAAGAAGTACAGGAAATCAACAAACTAATTACAAGCAAAGAAGTAGAATCAGTCATCAAAACTCTTCCAACAAAGAAAAGTATAGGACTACATGGCTTCACAGGTGTATTCTACCAAGCCTCTCATGAAGAATTAACACCTATCCTGTTTAAACTCTTCCAAAATATTGAAAGGTAGCAAAAATTACCAAACACATTTTATTAGGACAACATCACCCCAATACAAAGGTCAGATAAAGATACTACAAGAAAAGAAAATTACAGACCAATCTCTCTAATGAACATAGATGCAAGTATTCTCAAAAAATACTTGCAAATTGAATCCAACAGCATATTAAAATAATTATACATCATGATAAAAAAGACTGGTATGTAAGGGTGGTTCAACATAAGAAAATCATTTAATGTAATAGAGAACATTAATGAATCAAGGGGAAAAAAAATACTTGATCATCTAGATTGATTTAGAAAGGCATTTGATGAAATCCAGCATCTTTTCTTGATAAAAACACTGTGCAAGATAATAGAAATAAAGTTCCTCAACATAATAAAAGGCATATATGAAATTCCCACAGCCAATATCATACTCAATGAGGATCAGGAACAAGACATTGATTCCCAATGTCACCACTGTTATTCAGCATTGTGCTAGAAGTTTTAGCTAGAGCAATTAAGCAAGAAAAAGAAATAAAAGGCATCCAAACTGGAAAAGAAGTAAAACTCTCACTATTCACAGATGACATGATCCTATATGTAGAAAATCCTGAAATGTCTACAATAAAACTATTAGGGATTATAAATGAGTTCAGCAAAGTGGCAGGATGTAAGATTAACATGCAATGATCCATACCATTTCAATATACTAGTAATGAACAAGCTGAGGAGAAAATCAAGAAAACTTTCTATTTACAATAGCAGCAAAAAGACTCAAATATCTAGGAATTAATTTATACAGGGATGTATGGGATCTGTATTCAGAAAACTAAAAAATATTGCTAAAAATACAAAGAAGATCTAAACAAATGGAAAAACATTCTGTATTCATGGATTCAAAGACTAAACATCATGAAGATGACAATTTCACCCAAATTAATTTATAGATTCAATGCAATATCAATCAAAATTGCAACAGCCTACTTTACAGAAATAGAAAAGTTAATTACCAAAATATTTGGAAGTGAAAGGGTACAGAATAAACTAAAAATTCTGAAAAAGAGTGAAGTTGAAGGACTCACACTTCCTGACCTTTAAGTGTATTATAAAGCCACAGTTGTCAAAATAGCATCATTTTGGCATAAAGATAGACATATTGATAGATGAAATTAAATTGAGAGTTCAGCAAGAGACCCTCACCCCTATGGTCAATTTATTTTTTTAATTTTTAATCCCCCCCAGATGGCTCCCACTTCTGTCTGCTCATTGTCTCCTCATCTTCTTTAGGAGGCACCAGGAACTGAACCCATGACTTCCATGGTGGGAGGCAATGCCCAACCACTTGAGCCACTTCTGCTTCTTACTGGTTGCATTGTGTGCTGGTTGTGTCATCTGTTGGTTGCAGCATACCCTGGTTGCCATATCTGTGGCATCTGCTGGTTGTGACATCTGCTGATTGTGGTGATTGCAGCATCTGCTGTTTGTGACATCTGCTGGTTGTGGTTTCTGCTTATTTTGGTAGTTGTGGCATCTGATCATTGTGGCAGTAGTGGTTCCTGCTCATTGTGGCTTCTGATTGTTGTGGCGGTTGTGATGTCTGCTTATTGCAGCATCTGCTTTTTGCAACATCTGCTCATTGCAGCAGCTGCTTGTCTTCTTTTGGAGGGACTGGGAACAAAACCCAGGACTTCCCATGTGGGAGGCAGACACCCAATTGCATGAGCCACATCCACAACCCCAGTTCAACTGATTTTTGATAAGACTACCAAGTTCACTTTTCTGGGACAGAACAGTCTCTTCAACAAATGGTGCTGGGAGAACTGGATATGCATAACCAAAAGAATGAAAAAGTACCCCTATCTCACTCCCTATACAAGAGTCAACTCAAAATTGATGAAAGACCTAAACATAAAAGCCAGGACCATAAAACTCCTAGAAGATAAACATAGAGAAACATCCAGAAGACATTGTAGTAGGTGGGTGTCTCTTAAGCCTTATGCCAAAAGCTCAAACAACAAAAGAAAAAAATAGATAAATTAGACCTCCTCAAAGTTAAACACTACTGCACCCCAAAGGATTTGTGAAGAGGGTAAAAATACAGCCTACTGAATGGGAGAAAGCATGTGGAAATCACACATCTGACAGGGGTCCATGATATATAATGAGATCCTGCAACTCAGCAATAAGGAAGACAAATGACCAAAAAAAACCAAAACAAAACAAAAAAAAAAAACGGGCTAATGACCTGAGTAGATGTTTTTCTAAAGAAGAAATACAAATGGTGAAAAAACACAAGAAGAAATGTTCATCACGTGCTACAAGGTAAATGCAAATCAAAACTTCAATGAGATATTATTTCACACCCAGTAGAATGACCACTATTAACAAAACATGAAAGTCTAGATTTTGGAGAGGATGTGGAGAGATAGGAATGCTTATTCACTGTTGGTGGGAATGTACAATCGTACAGTCACTGTGGAAGTCTGTTTGGTGGTTCCCAAAGAAGTTAGATATAGATCGACCATGTTACCTGGCAATGCCCTTACTAGATATATACCCAGAAGAACTGAGACCAGTGACATGAGCAGACATCTGCACATTGATATTCATAGCTACATCATTCATAATTGCCAAAAATCGAAACAACATGGGTGTCCATCAACTGATGAATGGATAAACAAACTTTTGCATATACACATGAGAGAATATTATTCAGCTATAAGAATAAGTGAAGTCATGAAGCATATGACCACATGGATGAATCTAGCAGAAATTATGTTGAGTGAAGCAAGCCAGGCACAAAAGGACAAATATTGTATGATTTTAATATTATGAACCAAATATAATGAGCTAACTCATGGGGTTAATAGCTAGAATATAAGTTATCAGAGAATAGAATGTGGTTAGAGAACAGAAAGCTGAGGTTTAATCTGTGCAGAATTGGTAAAAATTTGTTTGTAAATAAATAGAAATGGTGAGGGCACATCATTGGATTTGTAATTAGTAGCGTTAACATATGGGTATGATAGTGGGGTTTTTTGGTTGATTTCTCTTTTTTTTTTTTTTTGAGTAATGACACTGCTCTAATATTGATTGAAGTAATAAATGTGCAACCCAGTGATTATACCAAAAGCCATTGATTGTACACTTTAGATACTTTTCTGTTTTATGAACAAAAAGAATAAGTTCATTTGGGGGAAATACACAAAATTTAAGATACAGATTATAGTTAGTATTAATACTGTGATGATGTGCTTACATTATTTGTTACAAATTATTCACAACAATGCAAAGTATTTGTGGTGGGTTATGTATGGGAGCCCTGTATGATGTATGTGACATTTATTTAAATGCGGTATTCATGTAAATGCATTTGGGTGAAAAGGTTAATTTTCAGAATTAATAAAATAATAATGATAACACATAAACTCAATTTTATATTACCCTTCACAATTTACTGGCCAATTGAATTCCAACAACATATTAAAAGAATTATACACGACAACCAAGTGGGTTCTATATCTAGTGTGCAAGGGTGGTTCAGCACAACAAAATCAATCAAAATAATATGCCACATTAACAAATCAAAAGAAAAAAGAAACATGATCATGTCAATTGATGAAGAAAGTCATTTGACAAAATCCAACATCCTTTCTTGATAAAAACAATGTGCAAATAGGAATAGATGTAAAGTTCAACATAATAAGAGGCAAATATGAAAAACTCACAGCCAACATCATACCCAATGGGGAAATATTGAAAGCTTTCCCTCTAAGATAAGGAATAAGACAAGGATTCCTACTGCCACCGCCATTATTCAACATTGTACTAGAAGTTCTAGGTAGGGCAATTACCCAGATGAAAAGCATGCAATATCAACACACAAAATCAAATTGTAAAGATAGTTGTGTTTCTATACACCAGTAATGAACAATCTGAGGAGGAAATCAAGAAAAGAATTCCATTTACAATAGCACAAAAAAGACTCAAATTTCTATGTATTAATTTATCCTGGGAAGCAAAGGACCTGCATTCAGAGGACTACAAAACACTGCAAAAAGAAATCAAATAGGACCTAAACAAATGAAAGGACATTCCATGTTTATAGATTGGAAGACTAAATACTGTTAAGATATTAATTCTACCGAAATTGATTTACAGATTCAGTGAAATTCCAAACAAAATTCCAATAGCTTATTTTACAGAAATAGAAAAATGAATTACCAAATTTATTCATAAGGGAAAGACATCCTGAATAGCCATAACATCCTAAAAGTTAGAAAGAATTTGCAGGATTCATTTTTCCTGAACTTGGAATATATTACAAAGTTACAGTGGTCAAAAAAGCATGTTATTGGCATAATGATAGACATATTGATCAATGGAATTGAATTGAAAGATCTGTTGACTTCTACAATCAAGTGATTTTTGACAAGTCTACCAAATTCACTTTACTGAGACAGAACAGTCTCTTCAACAAATGGTGTTAGGAGAACTGGATATCCATAACCAAAAGAATGAAAGAGAACCCCTATCTCACACCTTATATAAGCAGCAACTCAAAATGGATCAAAGACCTAAATATAAAAGCCAGGACTATAAAACTCCTAGAAGATAATGTAGAAAAATGTCTTCAAGATCTTGTGGTAGGTGGGGGTCTCTTAAAGCTTACACCCAAAGCCTGAGCAATGAAAGAAAAAAAAAATGGATAAATGGGACCTCCTCAAAATTAAACACTTTGGCACCTCAAAGAACTTTGTGAAGAAGGAAAAAAAACCCAGCCTAATCAATGGGAGAAAATACTTGGAAATCACACATCTGGCAAGTTTTTAATATCTGTGATATATAAAGAGACCCTACAACTCAATAATACAAAGACAATTGACCAGATTAAAAAATGGGCAAAAGACTTGAACAGACATTTGTCCAAAGAAGAAATACAACTTCTGAAAAAGCACATGAGAAAATGTTCAACATCACTGGCTATTAGGGAAATGCAAATCAAACCTACAATGAGATAACATTTCACACCTATTAGAATGGCCACTACTAAAAGAAACTTCAAGTGTTAGAGAGAATGTGGAGAGATAGGAATGTGAATTCACTGTTGGTGGGAATGTACAGTTATAGTGGAAGTCTGTTAGGCAGTTTCTAAGGAAGTTATATATAGATCTGTAATGTCATCTGCCAATACCACAACTAGGTATATACCTGAAGAACTGAGAGCAGAAACACTCACAGGCATTCACCCTAATGTTTATAGCAGTAGTGTTCACAATTGCCAAAGTATGGTAACAACCCAGGTGTCCATAAACTGATGAATGGATAAAGAAATTGTGATATATACACACTTTGGAATGTTATTCAGCTTTAAGAAGAAATGAAGTCATGAAGCATATGGAAACTTGCATGAATCTGGAGGACATTATGTTGAGTGAAGCAAAGCAGACACAAAAGTATAAATATTGCATGATTTTGCTATTATGGAATGAATAATATGAGCAAACCCATGGAGTTAATAGCCACAGTATAAGTCACCAGAAAATAGAATGAAGTTAGAGAATGGAAAGCTGAGGCTTAATCTGTGAAAAAATTAAAAATGAAATAAAGTAAAATAAATAAAATGTTAGGTAAACTTATTTTTATATAATCTTTCACAATTTTTCAAGTACTTTCAATATCTTAAATTTTAAACTATGAAAGACAAGGGATATTACATGGACAAGATATTGAGGCTCAGAAATATATATTGAAGTATTTAGAAATTCTGTTACAATATACATGTTATAGAAGAAGAGGCTATACTCCCAAAAGGAGATAAAATAACACAATTTGTATGGGGGGGTACTTCATTAAAAAATGACTTTTTTTTGTTGAATACTAGTACCTTCTTCAATTTACATTAACATATAGTTATAATATTATACTCTGAACAGGTATTGGGTACTTTGATGGGGAAAAGTGATCTCTCCTCTAGAATTCTGAAGCAAATAGAAGGGCAAATTTGTAGGATGGAGTACTGGAAATTTAATTATATAACCTTATTTGTCATAGATAGATAAAAGATATAGATACATTAAAACCTTAATCTGAAAGTGAATGAAACTGTTAAAGAGATTCCAAGTGGTCCTAAATGACATATATCCTTAGTCAGTAGTAAACAAATGAGGGCTTTGCAAATGAAATATCTGATGCTACTGCATTGATTGCCATGAAAACATCAGGAAAAATAATCTTACAATAGGCAATTGTAGTTCCAGTCACCTCACTCCATATATGAAATTGGTTATTATTGAACATTAACACTTGGAGAAATCAAGATTTAGCAGATAGTCATCTTGCTTAAATTGCATATATTTTAAAATTTCATTTGTGTAGTCTTGAAGTTTGTGAATTGGAAATTTTTGTGTAATATTTATGTAATCTAAGTATCTTTTTTTAAAAATTAAAAATTAAAAATAAATAAAAATAAATAAATAAATAGTAAACCACATCCTTCTGATGCTTCATGAAATGAGTTTTTATGGAAATTTTTCATTGGAGTTTTAACCTGTCCAAGTCTAGCAGGAATCTCCAGGGCCTGTCTGTGGTTGTGCTCTTACCTTCAGCTCCTCTGCTCCTAGCAAGTTCTGCAGAGGCCAGTGTTTGGACACCTGAAGCTGAGGAGGGGTTGCCCTGGCATAATACTCAGAGTGACCAGAACCAAGGGGAGCTCTGCATCCCCCAAACAGCTGTGTATCCTGACAAACCATGTTGTCCCTTAGACCTCAGTCTCCTCATCTTTGAAATGGAGGGCACCCCCACACTCAGAGGCATGTTCATTCCATGAGACTTCCTGAGGGGATGTCTTTTCATTTTCCTGACAACAATAACAAAAAGAGAAAGAAACTGCAGCATGTTACTTGTTTCCTGGTGCTAGTTAATGACTTGAATTTTAAAAAACAAATGGTACATATTAAAAACACAAAACAAATATCTGTTTACCAGATTCTACAACCCCTTGGGACCTTTTAAAATTCTGGGCATGCTTTCTTCTTTTACTGGGCACTGTGTCAGTTTCCTGTGTCTTTCTTTTCTTTTATTCCTTCATTTAACAGATTTTTCTCATTTATGTGGTATTCTTGGATATTTGTGAAGATACAGCAGGAATAAAACAGACAAAACTCTTCCTTACTGCTGGAGCTCACATCCCAACTGGAGAGGCAGACAATAAACCAAAAATGCCAGCTGAAATGGAGAAAAGCAAAATGCCTTGGAGGATGGAATGTTTTGTTTGGTATGTATGAAATTGTAGCAAAGGTGATCCGGGAGGCTATCCAGAGAAAGCATAAGTTTGAGCCAAGTCTGAGGTCCTCTGCACTGACTTTTTCTCTGTTTGGATAATTAAACTTTTACTAGAGTGTGTCTGGCAGGTTTCAGGATTAACAGGGGCTATGTGGGAACCTGAATCTGTAGGACTTTGTGGATAACAGTAGGAACTAACTTTGGCTTTTGTTCTGAGCATGGAGGAGCCTTTAGAGGTCTTATGCAGTGGCCTGATATGATCAGATTTTGGTTTAATATGGTTACTCTAGCTGCTGGCTTGGGAATGAACTGAAAGGGGCCAGAGTAATATAGGGATCCCTATCTACATGATCAGCTCTAGGTTAATCACTACTTGCCTGCTTAGATCAAGTTTCAGTCCTGCCTCCATGACCAGCTGTAAATTAAGTCATTTTGGCACATACAGTTCTAAATTAAGCCCATCTGCAAACTCATCTCTAGTTCAAGTCCTGCCTGCATGGCCAGCTCAAGATTGAGACCCACCTGTATGCTCAGTTATAGATAAACCCTGCCTGCATTTTGAACTCTAGTTTAAGCCCTGTCTGCATGCCCAGCTCTAGTTTATACCCTGCCTGCACACTTAGCTTTAGATTAAAGCCTTGACTGGTCCAAGTGACTGATGCAGACACAGGACCAATCAGAGTGAAACCAGGAATTTATTGGTGGCAGAAAAACCCACTCTCCTGCCCTAGGGTGTGATGTGCAGATGTGAGTGCTGGCAGCCTTTTTGACATCCTGAGAGAGGACAGCCTTTAAAAAAAGCTGACATATTTCAGTTGTTAAAAACTGAGAATCACAGAAAAATGGAGGCCAAACCTAGATCAAGCTGCACTTACTCATGTCTTTCATTACAGAAACAATAAATACCCTATCATCTAAATAGGTTTGGGTTGAATTTACTATTACTTACTGTCTGCCTAAGACATCATGAGCACAGATTTCAGCTCCATCTTACTCTTTCCTGCATAAAGGTCCAAGAGACCAGGCTTTGGCCAGCATCGGGACACTATTAAGATTAAAACTTTCCTTTGAATTGAACCTGGTATGTCTCTGTGTGTCCCCCAACTCCTTCCTGGATGCTTTTTAGACATTGGCATAGATCCACCAGTCACAGAAGGAGCCCTTTTTGTGGAATCAGAAATCTGATTCTAGCTCCATCTTTCCCACAATGTGCTGTTTGTTCTTGCAGGAGCTTTGGTGTCTCCATGCTCTTAAGAAGGAAGCAGTTGTTCCTCATATACCCACCACACAGGGCTGGGATGAGATTCCTGTTGGAAAGACACCCTGGGAAATGCAGACAACTTGACAAATTCTACATGTATTGTTAATTTGGGGGCTATTTGTTTAGATGAGGGCTCCATCTTTTGCATGAGCCTGTGAGTCCATTAAGATGACTTATTGTGCCTCCAAAATTTTGGACTCCCTATAGAACTTGAGAGTTAACTAGCAATTAACTGACTTAGAGGATAGAAAGTTAAATCAACTTCAAACAGATGGAGAAGCATGTGTATGATATGGTTTTGTCCATTTAAGAAAGGGGAATTTTCTGAAACTGCTATCACAGTTCGTGGGGTTTATTGTTTTGCCCCATATACATGTAAAATAGCTTGGATTTCCCTCTGTGCTCACTTCTTATTGGGTCTGGATTCAGATGTGCATACAGTCTTCAACAGTCCAAGGATGTATATGATTGTGTATTTCATCTTGGCTTCCTGGAAACTACCTTTGGGTGAGGGAGGCTTGTTGTTTGAACAGCAGTTGATTGGATTGGTTCCTATGCCCCTAGTGCAAGGAGGTTTCTGCTGTTTGTTGGTGGGTTTGTATGTCTTGGGGAAATTTTTTTTGTAATTTTTTATTATGGTAACATATATACAACTCAAACTTTCTCCTTTTAACCTCTTTCAAGGTTACAATTCAGTGATAATAATTACATTCACAATGTGTTGCCTTCCCCCCTATCTATAGTATACTCTTTAATATTAAAATAAATTGCTCTTTTAGTTTCCTAAGCCTGCTGTAACAAATTACCACAAAACATGAGGCTTAAAAAACCCATGAGTTTATTTTCTCACACTTCCAAAGCAAAGACTTCATTCTGACCCCTGTTTCTAAGGAAAAGTTTGTGTTCTGTAGGCAATTGGGGAATGAGTCACAAACCTCTTGGTACCCAATCAAATTTACATTTTACAAAGTTACTAGCCAACTTTGATGGGAGATGCTTTTAGCACTGGGAGACCAACGTGCTGCTTTCCCCAGGGCATCATTTAAAAGAAAGTGAAGGGGCCTTTGGGGGTCCACCTGATCAGACTCCTGGTCCATTAAAAAGTTGGGAAATCCTGGATCATTAGCCAGTGGTGTGACACATGGGAATACTGTCTCTGATGCCCTGCCTGGTCCAATGTAGAATTGTGTGAGGTGAATTAATAATGCTGTCAAATTTGCCAAGGGAATCAGCTGGAGGAGTCAATTAATTTCAACAACCAATTAGGTCTCCTGGGAGCTGGGACATCTGAAGCTGGTAGCAAGAGGTAAAGTGAGAATGTTAATGGTGAGGCTTAAGAGCTCGGGCTTCTTCATTTTAAAATTGGAGTCAGGGCTGAGGGGGATGAGGCTTTTTGTGTCTTTTACTGCCTTAGCAGCTAGCTGCCTTATTTCCTGGTCTTTGTGGTGTTTTCCTGCAAAGAGAAGGCTGCCCTACCCAGTCCTGCCAGGACTTCAGCAGAGTACACTTTGAATTCTGCTTATTTTTGTCACATAGCTAAGACATGTCAACACCTACATGCCCCAGAACACTGCAGAGACATCATCCTTCCTTCTCCCCACCTACCACTTGAACATATTTGTCTCATGAAGGTCTGATTGGACATTCTCTGTCTTTGTTCTTAACCCCTACTATGTGGTGCATCAGTTTTCACCCATTTCTGCATTCTCCCACTGTTTAGACTTTAAAGGGATTAGATTATTTTTGTTGTGTAGACTTCTATTGAAGCATAGCACACATATGGAAAGTACCCAAATCTTTAAGTATATAATTGGATGAATTTTCAGAAATTAAAAACACCTCTGATCAAGAAGCAGACACCACCAGAACCCCAGAAGGCCTGATACTCCTTTCAGCCACAGCCCCAGACCCTGACCAGAATCTCTGCCACCTAACACAAGAGAGGGGTTTTACCTGTTTTTTTGTCTTTATATAAATGGAACCACACAGCATGTACCCTTTTGTGTCTGGCTTTTGTTCACTCTACTTATGTTTGGAATAATTTAACAGTTACCTAAGGTAATAAGTGGCAATATATGACAAAGATTAATGAAATTGTCACAGTTACTAAATGACAGAACAGGGTTTGTATCCAGACTGCCTGGTTAACCTCTGTGCTGTCCTGTCTCTTCTCAAGACAGAAATTCCAAGGCTTGCAGAGATTAAAAATAGCACAAATATGCACAGTACTTCATAGTTTGTAAAGTGATCTTCATGTACATGACATAATTTCATCCAAAGGATATAGATGCTATTATTTTCATACCCATTTCATAGATCAGGCAAATTGAGGTTCAAGAGAGTTTGATGACCTTCAAGATTTATGGAAGGATGGATACTAATAAAATGACTTTTAAGTGCCTTTTCCAAATACACAATATTCAATCATCTTGGGAGTAAGGGATAAAAGGCCATGGCCTGTGGGCAGCAGACACCAGCATCTCTACCTGCAAATTCAACATGAATTTCCTGGGACAGTGTAACTTCCTGTTGCATGCTTAAGTGGTGTGTTCAGGTGGGGACACCACAGCCTGTTATGTTCTTAAGGCCTTGATTTTCTTATATAAACTTGCGGGTAACATCACCCATGAAACTGCCATGGGCTTGAATGGAATGTTGGTTGAGGTAATTTCTATGGATCACCACTGTGCATGTTTCAGGCTGGCTGGTGGAGCTTCCCCTGTGCTGCAGCCCCAGTAAACCCCTTTTATGCCCCAGAGGCCCCTGTGAGGCTGAGCCCCCACCTTCATGGTCCCTCCTTTTGGGGCGATGGAGCTGGTGGTTAAAGGGTGGCCCAGGCCCCTGTGGGTCTCAGTACTGAGGCAGGAGCTGTCTTCATTTAGCCTGGTGGGTGGGGTTGAGGTTACCTGTGTATCCTGTGGGTGAGGGGGATCCAGGGGTGGGAGCTGACTGCTCTCTGATGAATGTTTGCTGTTGAATTTCAGGTACCCAGGTCTGGGTGGGAGCTAGGACCCAAGGGAGATATCAAGGAAATGGGAGGGTCCTCCTGGCCCTGCAGACCTCCAGGTGCCTGGCTCTGAGACCCCTGGGCTGTGTCAGGCCGGGTGGCACTTGGTGGTCCTACATCCTGCATCCTTGTGGACTTAAGGTCAGAGCTGGTGTCAGACTGCTTCATTCAGAGCCTGCACAGAGACTACCATGGCCCCAGGGGGATCTTGAGATGTTTGCTTCTGGGGGCCACTCAGTACAGCCTTATGTCCCAGAGCACACAAAGCCTGGCTGGTGGGCAGGGAACACCCCTGCTCCAGGCCCCTGGCAAGGAGTTGAGGCCTGCCCTGGGGCACTGTTGGTGATGCTGACTTGAAGCTGACTATTACTCAATTGTTCTGGAAGGAACTGCAGTGTGGCTTGACTCTCTCCATGACTAGGGGCAATTACTTTGACTGAGGCCCCAGAATCATGTGGACAGAGGCCTTCTGGTATGAGGGCAATAACTTCCTAATATTCAGCTGCTCACAAGGACCTGAGCACCAGAAGCCATGTGTGCATAGCTGGGACACCAGGCTCAGGTGTGCCAGGGGCAGTAAGTCCCCTTGATGCAATGCAGGCTTCCCAGGGTGGACCAGGGCTGTGTAGGATGGGGTCTCCAGGTACAAGTGACCCAAGTCTGGCTCTGTTCTGTGAACATGGTGGACAGACAGGTAGGGGGAGCACAGGGTCTTAGGTCCACTGTTATCATTGTTGATCCCTGAACCAGGGGTGGATGGGCCCTTGGCCACATGCTGCCTTGTGCACAAAGGAGACATTCCAAATGGATTGCCTGCCCCTCCTCCTGTTTCTTTCTTTGACCCACTTTTTGTCCTTTCCTGTGCCTGGTCCCTCAGAGTGAGGGCACAAGACCCAACTTCTGTTGTGCAGTGTAATACCTTAATGCATTTCAGAGTGTTTTGAGCACAAAATGAAAAAAAAATTGTAAATCCCTTGAGGGACTAAGAAAGAAAAGCATACAACTGTCAATTTCCTCTTCTAGGAAATTGCTGCTAATCTCTCAGGTTTACTGAAACTGTAATCAAAGAACTTTGGAAGGTCTATAAACCTTGGAATATTTTTTCCTTACCCTACTATTATTAATACAGTACATCTTTGGCACTGATACAAGAATATCACAATATTGCTGCCAACTCTAGTCCCTAGGTTACATTAATTGTATTTCTCTGATGCCTCTACACATTCTCATCACCTTGCAATAGCAATGTACATCTGTTCTAGCTCATAGAAGGAACTTCTTGTGTTTGTAGTTTTAATCACAATTTTCATCCACCTCTGTGTTCACTGTGTTATTCAGTTCCTAGATTATTCTCTAGCTCTCTTTTACTTGACATTTACACTTCTAGACAACCCTCTTCAGTCACAATCCCATTTATAAACAAGCTGAATTTGTTCTATTCACTATAATGTGTTACTATCAATTCTATTCATTTCCACACTTTTACAGCCAAGGTAATTAAAACTCCTACATACATTAAGCATCAGAACACCTTCTCAGCCCTTCTCTTATCTCTTAATAATATATACTATAGGTTTTAGCTTTATGCATTTATTCTTCATATTTAGTTCATAAAACTGAAACCATGCAATATTTGTCCTTTCGTGTCTGGATTATTAGACTTAACATAAGGCCTTCAAGGTTCATCTATGTTATCAAATGTGTCCCAATTTCATTTCTTCTAACAATAGCATAGTATTCCATTGTATGTATAACCACATTTTGTTTATCCTTTCATTAGTTGATGGACACGTGTTGTGTCCATCTTTTGGCAACTGCGTGTACATCTTTTGGCAACTGTAATAGCAGGTATTTTCTTTCAACACTGTATTTCAATATACTACAGTATTATTCTGGCCTCTGTAGTTCAAAATAGCTGTTTCAGACTGTTCCTGATTATATAGTAGTTGTTTTTTTGGTAGGACTTAGTTCTGGAGCTCCCTAATCCACAATCTTACCTGTAAGCTTCCTCAAGAGATATTCCATATGAATATTAGGAATAAATTTTTGCAAAAAAAGGCTGCAGTAAATTTGACAAGGATTGCATTGAATCTGTAGACCATTTGAGATCATACTGACAACAATATGAAGTCTCCCAATCCATGAACATGAGCTTTGTCTCCATTTAATTAAGTTCCTTTGAATTTCTTCCAGCAATGTTTTGTAGTTTTCTGTGTACAAGTCCTTTACATTCTTGCTTAGGTTTATTCCTAGATCTTTTATTCTTATATATGCTATTAAAAATGGAATTGCTATCTTGATTTCTAGTTCATATTGCTCATTACTGCTGTATAGAAAGACAATTGACTTCTGTGTGTTTATTGCGTATCTTGAAACTTTGCTGAGTTTATGATTTATTTATTTGTGTATTCCTAGGGATTATATATATAAAATCATGTCATTTGTTAATAGAAGTTATTTGACTCCTTCCTTTCCACTTTGGGTACTTTTTATTTTTTCTCTTGACAGAGCTTTCTGTACAATGTGGAATACAATGTACATAATGTGGAGTAACAGTGGTGATATGTTTTTCAAATCTCCTCTTGAGTCCATATTGTGTTCTTTGCAGCTCTCTCTGTCTCTCTCTATCTCTCTCTCTCTATATATATATACATATAAAATTTCAATCACTTAATTATGTCCAAAGTTTTCCCAATTTCCTTTAACTTGGGGTGCCAAATTCCTGGGGTTGCCTGCTCTGCCTATAATGTCAAGATGTCTCTAGAGTCCTCAAGAGCACCCTTAATTGAGGCATTGCTTACTGTGGCAGTTAGTGAGACCCTCCTGAGACATGCATAAGTGTAACTTCTGGGATGACCTCCCAACTCACTTTGAAATTTCTTTAGCCATAAAAACTCATTTCTATTTAATATTTCCCCTTTTGGTCTAGCCCTTTTTCCAAGTGCATCATTAGTTAGTGCTAGGTATAAATCCTTTATTACCAGAGAGGATTATCCCCAGAAGTCATGTCCCACATTGGGGGGAAGATAGTGAATTTATATGCTGAGTTTGACTTAAAGAAAGGCCACATTTGAGCAACAAGGAAGCTTTCAGGAGGTAACACTTAGGCAACATATATTACTCAGCTAAGTTTCAATTTCACAAGAACAATGTTCATAAGGACAAAAGTCAACATCAAGGGCCCGGCATATTGGTCTGTCCTCCTTTGCTAAGCAGTGCCAATGTACTCTAGAGGTTCTTTCCACTCTATGTGATAATGAAGCAGAACTTCTCAGGATGGAAATTCAATATTCCATTGGTTATTTTGTGGTTTCTGCCCACTGAGACAATACCTCATGACCACATGAAGACATTTATATGCCATAGAGGCATGCCTCAGATACACCCATTCCCACACATCCCTCCCACCAATACTGTAGAGAAGTGATCCCCCCTGCCCCATTGTAACCCTTCCACAATCTAAAACCTCTCATAAAACAAAACCCAACAAAATATTAACAATAAAATTTAAAATTTTTAAATTAAATTTTTTTTTGCATTGTGCTTTTCATCATTGTAAGATCTGTTATTTTTCATGCACATTGATAATTTGTTCTATATGTTCCCCCAGTGTCTTATTTTTTTTTCCACTTTATTTTCAGGGAAGTTTTAGGTTACAGAAAAGTAACCCTTCCCTCAACATGCTCCCCTGCCAGTAACATCATACAGGAGTCTGGTACTTTTGTTAAAATTAATGAATAAATATTGAAGCATTGATATTAACTATAGTCAAAAGTTTACATTATGGTTTACCTTGTGCACCATATACTTTTATAAGTTCTGAAAAAAATGTGTAATGACCTGTATCTGTCATTGCAAAATCATGCAGAAGAGTTCTGTACCAGCTTGGCAGTTTGATGTAGTTATGAATTCCACAAATAAATGTAGGATTACGCTTGTAAACTGGTCTGCTAACCTGGGCATGATTAAGTTATGATTAGGGTGTTGACTGGGCCACGTCAGTAGGGTGTTGAGCCCCACCCCTTGGTGGGTGGGATCTCAAAGATAAAAGACATTGCAAAGGATAGAGTTGGAGCAGTTTTGAGGTTGGAATTTTGATGTTGGAGAGAAGGCCCTGGGAGAAGAGAAGCAAGCCATTCACCTGACAGTTCACAGCTGGCCTTGTGGAGAGAGGCAAAGCCTAGAGAGCCTCATAGTCTACAGCTGACCTTGTGGAGGAAACAAAGGAGCTAAGCTCAGAGAGAAATGGAGCCCTGGGAAGAGAGGAACCCAAGAAGCCTGAACCCGGGCAAACGTTGACAGCTGCCTTGCTCCAACACATAGCAACAGACTTTGGTGAGGGAAGAAACTTATGCTTTATGGCCTGGTAACTGTGGACTTCTACCTCAAATAAATACCCATTAAAAAAACAAACAGATTTCTGGTATTTTGCATTAGCACCCCTTTGGCTGACTAATACAAGTTCCAATGCCTGAAAGATGCTGTATGTTCCACCCGTTCTGCCCACCCCCTCCACTGAGAAGCTATGGCAATCACTAAGTTTGAATTTTTGAAGAATAAGGTTCAGAGTTACATCCATTAATATTGAAGGCTTGCTATACTGGTATTTTTTATCTTTTATTAGACACTGTCTATGTACTCAATATATTCTTGCCCCTCTATTTGAGAATGTAGCAGTACTCTCCAGGATGGGGTTTTAATTTTTTTCTATTATGTGAGTCTCTACCCATTGAGATAACACCCTAGGCCAAGATGAACACATTCATATTCCATTGAAGCTTGTCCCAGGGGCACATTTTCCCACATATCTCCCCATCACTGAAGCCCTGGACCAGTGACCATTCCCTGTCATATTTTCCCAAAAAAGAAAACATTCTCACCATTGGAGTTTCAACCACAGACCTACAAATATCCAGAATTCACCTGTTCCTTCCTCCAGTCCTCCCCTCATTTCCATGGATAGTCCATCCCAACCATACCCACCATGCTCACACTCACATTCCAGCACCATCAATCCCACTCATGACCCTGAACCACCATCACACCCCTGGAGTAGAAAGAGAAGCTAACAATCTGAATGAGCCCACAAAGATAAACATATGCCTAGGCACCAGTAAAAAATTACAAGCCATCTTTAGATACACAAAGAAATGTCCCAAACTAATGAACAAACTAAAAAAGAGGAGGAGACATGGAATTTAGAAGAACTAATCAAGGATTTTGAAAAAAATAACATGAATCAACTTAATGAAGTGAATTAAGAGATAAAGGATATTAAGAAGACACTAAGGGAACATACAGAAGAAATCATAAATATACATAACAAGGTAACAGAACTGATGGTAATGAATGGCACAATGCAAGAAATTAAAAATATGCTGGAAGTACATAAAAGCAGATTTGAACAGGCAGAGGAAAGAATTAGTGACATATAGGATATCTGAAACCACTCAGATAGTAAAACAGAGAGATAAAAAAGATAGAAAAAAATCACGAGGAACTCAGGGAATTAAGGGAGAAGGGAAAGGGGACAGAAAGAGTTTTGGAGGAAATAATGACTGAAAGTTTCTGAACTCTTTTGTGAAACATGGATGTACCTGACCAGGAAGTTCAGTGCACTTCAAACAGTATAAATCCTAACAGGCTAAGCTCAAGACATATACTTATTAAATTGCCAAATGTGCAGGGCAAAGAGAGAACAATGAGCAGCAGGAGAAAAGGGATCCATCACATACAAGGGAAGCTCGATAAAATTAAGCACTGATTTTTCATCTGACGCCATGGAGATGAGATGGCAATGGTATGGCATAGGAAAGGTGCTAAGATAAAAAAAAATGGCCAGCCAAGAATTTTGTATCAAGTAAAGCTGGCATTAAAAAATAAAGGTGAGTTCAAAATACTCACAGGTAAACAGAAATTAAGAGTTTGTAAAAACAGGAAGCCTAAATTCAAGAAATTCTAAACCTCAAGATCAGGGAATGAACAATGGGCTAAAGTAGACATTATTATTCTACTATAGATATTATTATTCCAGCAATGGAAGAACTCTTATCATTGATGTAAAGGCAGTGTTCACTAGGGGTTCTGAGGGATGGGAGAGGAAAGAATAGGTGAAATATGGGGACATTTTCAGGACATTGGATTCGTCCAGACTGACATTGCAGTGATGGACACAGGTCATAGTATATTTTGTCATAACTTACAAAATTGTGTGGGACAAAGTGTAAACTACAATGTAAACTGTAGTTCATTGTTAGTAGCAATGCTTCAATATGGGTTCATCAATTTTAACAAATATACCACACTAATGAAGGATGTTGTTAATGTGGGAAAGTGTGTAAGGGGGAGGGAGTGAGGCATAATGGAATCCCTTATATTTTTATGTAACATTTATGTAATCTAAAGCCTCTTTAAAAATAAAAAAATAATAATAAAAGAAATACTAAAGGGATTGCTGCAGGTGGAAAGGAAAAAAACAGGACAGACTGTTTTGCAGGAGAGTGTAGAAAGAAAGAATATTAGTAAGAATAATTAAAAAGATAAAAAGATTAGAAAATATGGCATATATAAACCTAAATAAAAGATGGCTCCTGTAATTACTGCCTTGAGAATATTAACATTGGGTGTTAATGTATTGAACACTCCAATCAAAATATGCAGATTGACAGAATGGATAAGAAAATAAGACCCATCTATATGCTTCCCACAAGAAACACAACTTAGATCCAGAGACACAAAGAGGTTGCAAGTGAATGGTTGGAAAACCATTTTACATGCAAACTATAACCAAAAAAGTGTGGAAGTAAGTATACTAATATTGGACAAAATAAACTTTAAATGCAAAACTATTATGAGAGAAAAATAAAGACACTATATATTAATGAAAGGGGTAATCTATAAAGAAGAAAGAATAATTATAAACAATTATGCACCTAACCAGTGTGCCCCCAAAACATGAAGTAAACATTAAAAAAATAAGGGATAAATAGATGCTGCTAAAATTATAGTGGGGAATATTAATACACCATTTTCACCATTTGACAGAATATTTAGACAGTGTGTTAATAAAGAGAGACCTTGAATAATACATTAGAGGATTTAGACCTAATAGCCATACGCAGTACATTAAACCCCAAAACAGCAGGATATACATTCTTCTTGAGAGCACATGGATCATTCTCCAGGATAGACCATATGCAAGGTCACAGAAAATGTTCCAATGAATTTAGAAAGACTGAAATTATACAAAGCTATTTCTCTGACCACAATGGAATGAAGTGGAAAATTAATAAGGGGAAGAGAGCCAGCATAGCCACAAAGTTAAGAAAGTTAACACACTCCTAGACAATCAATGAGTCAACTAGGATATTGCAAAAGAAATCAGTAATTACTTTAAAATGAATGAAAATGAGAATACAAAATACCAAAACCTGTGGAATACAGCAAAAACAGTGCTGAAAGGAAATTTATAGCCATAAATATTCATATTAAAAAAGAAGATAGAGCTAAAATCAGACATAACTGTACACCCAGAGGAACTAGAAGAACAACAAACTAATCCCAAACAAGCAGAAAGAAGGAAATAACAAAGGTCAGAGCAGAACTAAATGAAATTGAGAATAAAAAATAAACACTAGAAAATTTTAAGCAAACCTAAAGCTGGTTCTTTGAGAAGATTAAAATTGACAAAACCTCAGCTAGACTAACAAACAAAAAAGAAAGAAGAAGCAAATATATGAAATAAAAACTAGAGAGGGGATATCACCACTGACCCCACAGAAATAAAGAGTATCATATGAGGATACTTTGAAAAATTGTATGCCAACAAGATGCATAACGTAGATGAAGACAGATTTCTAAAAACACACAAGTAACCTACATTGACAACCAAAGAAATTGATGAATTCAGACCAATCACAAGTCATGAGATTGGATAGTGAACAAAAACCTCCCAAGTAAGTAAAGACCAGGGCCAGATGACTTCGCAGGTGAATTCTACCAAGCATTCCAAAAAGAACAAACACCAATCCTGCTTAAATTATTTAAAAAAATAGAATTGGAGTGATCATTGCCTAATTAATACTTTGGTGCCCTCATCATCCTACTACCAAAACAACATAAAGATGCCAGAAGAAAACTACAGACCAATCTTTCTAATGAACCTGAATGCTAAAATCCTCAACAGAAGATTTGCTAATCATATTCAACTAGACAGCAAATGAATTATGATGAGCAAGTGAATTTCATCTCTCATATGCAAGAATGGTTCAACATAAGAAAATCAATCAATGCAATATACCACATTAACATATTGACAGAAGAAAATCACATGATCATCTCTATTGAGGCAGAAAAACCATTTGACAAAATACAGCATGCTTTCTTGATAAAAACACTTCAAAAGATAGGAATAGAAGGAAACATCCTCATCATGATTAAGGGTATCTATGAAAAACCCACAATTAACATTATACTCAATGGTAAAATGCTTAAGGCTTTCTCTCTAAGATCTTGAACAAGACACTGTTACTGCTCTTATTTAACATTGTGTTAGAAGTACTTGCTCAAGCACTAGGCAAGAAAAAGAAATAAAAAGGATCCAAACTGGGAAGGAGGAAGTAAAAATTTCACAATTTGCAGATGACATGATCCTATACATAGAAAGTCCTAAGAAATCTACAGCAAAGTTTCTAGAGATAGTAAATGAGTTCAGTAAATTGGCAGGATATGAGATCAACATGCAAAAGTTGGTAGCATATCTGTACAGCAATAATGAGCAATCTGAGGAGGAAATCAAGAAGAGAGATCCATTTACAATAGCAACTGAATGAATCAAATATCAAGGAATAAACCTAACTAAAGATGTAAGGGACTTGTACAAAGAAAATTATACAACATTATGAAATGAAATCAAAGAAGGCCTAAATAAATGAAAGAAAATTCCCTGTTCATGGATGGGAAGACTAAACATAATTAAGATGTCTGTCCCACCCAAATTGATTTACAGATTTAATCTAGTCCCAATAAAATTTCAGCAGCATTTTACTGAATTGGAAAAGCCAATTATGAAATTTATTTGGAAGGACAAGTGCCCCAAAGAGCTAAAAACATATTGAAAAGGAAAAACAAAAATAGAGGAGCCATGTTACATGACTTTAAAGTATACTACAAAGTTACACTGGTCAAAACTGAGTACTATTACAAGGATGGGCAAGCTGATCAATGGAACTGATTTAAGAGTTCTGATACAGATCCTTGCTATATGGTCAACTGATATTTGACAAGGCCACTAAGCCCACTGAAGTGGGACACAATGGCCTCTTCAACAAATGATGCTGGTTGAACTGAATACCCATAGCCAAAAGAATGAGAGGATCACAATCTCTCACCTTACACAAAAATTAACTCAAGATGGATCAAAGACATAAATACAGAAGCCAAGACCATAAAGCTCCTAGAATATAATGTAGGGAAGCATCTACAAGATCTTGTAGTAGGAAATGATTTAATAAACTTTACACCCAAAGTGTGAGCAATGAAAGAAAAAAAATAGATAAATGGGACCTCCTCAAAAATAAAAACTTTTGCACTTAAAAGGAATATGTCAAGAAAGCAAAAAGGCAGCCTACTCCATGGAGAAAATATATGGGAACCACTTATCCTATAAGGGCCTAATATCCAGCATATATAAAGAAATCCTATATCTTGAAAATAAAAAGACAATCCATTTAAAAATGGGCAAGGGATTTGAATAGACACTCTTCCAAAGAGGAGCTACATATGGCTAAAAAACACATGTAAAGATGCTCAACATCACTAGCTATTAGGGAAATGTGAATCAAAACTACAATGCAATGTCGCTGACTCCCGGGCGAGGGGTGATCAGCCCGGCTGCGGCCCGGGGCGACACAGGCTAGATATGGGTCGTCCGGCGTGCACTCCGAAACGGCAAGGGTGAGGAGGTTCTCAGGGAGCGGCGTCAGGTCAGGGCTCCCTGGTCTCCACGGCTCGGGTGTGGGGGGTATCAGGTAAGGGCGGCGCGGGTAACGAAGGAGCAGAGACAAGCGATGGTGAGCAGAAGAAGGTCTCTCTTTATTGGGGTTAAGCACGAGTATATATAGGGTAGAGGCTGGAGGGCAGTCCTCCAGCGGAAGCCGAGAGCTTATTGGTAGTGGAAGGATGACTTTGGTTGTTGCTAGGGATAAGGGCAGGTTTCGGGTTGGGAGAGTAGGGGTGGTGTAAAGCCATAAAAGGCAATAAAGTAAGCTAGAGCTCTGATTGGACTAGGGAAGGGAATGGAGAGACTGGGAGGTGTCCCAGCAGCTGCCCCCCACCCCGCTGGCCTCCAAGAAGGTGTTCTGGCGGAACAGAGGGCGGTCACGCCCGTACCTAAGCTGAGGGTGATGTTCACCCGTGCCAGCTGCCCCTCACTAGGCGGGAGCGCGCTTTCCCGCTCTAGGAGGTGAGGATCTCGGAGAGCCAAACCTCAGGTCCAGGCCTGCTAGGGGGCGCCCCTTCATCCTCCTCCTCAATGCAATATCACTTTACACCTATCAGACTGGTGACTATTAAAAAAGAGAGAACTGCAAGTGTTGGAGTGGATGTGGAGGAATAGGAACCCTCATCCACTGCTGGTGGGAATGTAGAATGGTGCAGCCATTGTGGAGGGTGGTGTATTAGTCAGCCAAAAGGGGTGCTGACGCAAGGTACCAGAACTCTGTTGCTTTTTATAAAGGGTATTTATTTGGGATATAAACTTACAAGGCCCTAAAGAGTCCAACTCAAGGTAACATAAGAGGAACTTTCTCACCCAGAGTAATTTGCCACATGTTGAAGCAAGATGATGGACTATGTGAGAGTTCAGCCTTCTTTCTTCCTCTTAAGGCTCAGTGGTCCCAGCTTCTTCTGATCTCAGTTGTAGGCTGGCATAAGGCTCATCTCTCTCCCAAGGGTTCATTTCTTTTGGGGTTCATCTGCCCTGGTCTCTTCAAAAGGTCAGCTGTAGACTATCAGGATCATCTCTCTTTTCAGGACCTCTGCCATGTCTCAATGAGCTGTCTCTCTTACTCTGTGTTCTTTTTGTCTGTGTATCTGTGTCTGTGTGAGAGTCTGTTTTTATCATCCCACTAAGTTGGCTGGGAGTCAATGCTGAGTTGCACTCTAAAGATATGCTTGAATCAAAGCCCTGATCTTAACATCATTTAATCAGAAGTCTCAGCTGAATCTAGTACAGTCAAAGGGTTACCAGGCCCAGAGGAACAGACCAGTTTACAAACATAATCTATACCTCTTTTTGGAATTCATAAATAATATCAAACTGCCACAGGTGGTTTGGTGGTTCCTCAGGAAGTTAACTATAGAAATGTCATAAGATATGTCACAGCAATCCCACTGCTGTTTATATACCCAGAAGAATTGAAAGCAGGGACATGAAAAGATATATTCACACCAATATTCATAGTGGCATTATTCACTTTTGCAAAAGTTGGAAGAAGCCCAAGTGTCCATCAACAGATGAATGGATAAGCAAAATGTGGTATATGTTAAAAATTTTAAACAGTCAGAAGCAAACATCTGTAAATGTTGTAACTCACTGAACTGTAATCTTGAAGTTTTTTTTCTTTGATGCTGTTGTGATGTTTTTTAAACTATGTAATCTTTACCTTGTATATGGACATTAACAAAACAACTTGAAATGTTCCTCTTTGCCCCTTATCTTGCTTTGCAACCCTGGAGTCTGATAATCTGTACATAGCCCTCAATTTTTATTAATAAAATAACATGAATCAGACCAGAACTAGCTAAGGCAGTTCTAATCAGTTAGCCTGCCTGGCATGTGCAATAGCCTAAATCTTAATCTTTAAGTGAACTAAGCATATCAATCTGCACATACTCAGATGAAATTATCTGTAGCCCCATCATCTCAAAATATTACTTTCTAGTCATGCAGTATATTTCTCAGCATGATGCCATGTGTCATGTTCTCCAATGAACCCCACCTTCCTTTTTATCCAATCCCATAAAAACCCGAAGCACTTCCAACTTGGGAAGATTATTTGAGGGACTATCCTTCTGTTTTCACAGGGCTAGCCTTTTCTGAATAAACTCTCTTCTCAAAATCCTGGTGTCACTTAATTGTCTCTCTGGTTTGCATCAGGTAATGATTCACATTTGAGTGACAACAATTTGGCAAGCCAGCTTGAATCAGGTATTAGACAATCCTGCCCAAGATTTCCATGGTTCCATGAGGCAGTGAGCTCTGGCTGCTGATCCTATGTGGCCACCAAGACTCCTTTAGTCTGGAGGTTCAGTGACTGAGATTCATCCCATTCTTGTTGGCATCATCAACCCCTTTGGTGCTTGATTTTCAATTTTAAGCAGAGAGGCATTTCTCAAAACATATGTATTTTAAGTTTTGAGTGAGTAAATTTGTATATATGTCTACACTTTTGCTGACATCTGTTAAGTTTGCTTTCAATTAGGGATTAGTATCTCATTCTGGCTATTGGTTATTGATTAAAATTGTAGGTTACAGTCTGTCTTTAGGCTTTTTGTTTACTTCATACAGACCGCAAGGATTTTAAGAGTCAGTCACACAAGTACTCATATTTTTTCTGAATTTTGTGTTTGTATTCTTGTACTTGTTATCTTTGTACTTAAATTGTTTCGATCTCTACTGAGCACCATAGGTAATACCTGAAGTAATACTAAAAAGAATTGCAACCCTCTTAAATGCACTTTAGACATTTAGCTAATGTTTAGTTATCTTTGTGATAGAGTTATAATAAGGATTGTTTAAAGGTTTGAAATGAGTATATATTGTGACTATTAGTGAATTTGCTTGAAGTGAATGTGTATTGTTGTATTAGTGAATTTGAATTATTAAAAATTTTTGAAATGAAAATTCTAACAGCATTCCTGAATGTAGTCCTTTGGGCTGTACTTTGAAAAACTAGGAAGATTTTGGTTAAGAACAGAAAATGATTTATTTCTGTAACACAATCTGGCCTCAATATGATTGAAAATCAGGAGCAATGTGGCCTGAGAATGGATCTAAAGAAAGAATTAAAATTAAGACATATTATAAAAGAGAAGGAAAATGAGATGAAACTCCAAGTGTACAATCTTTTATGTCTTTATATCAGAATAATAATTTGCAAAAAAAAGAGTGCAAAATTATTATTCAAAGTAGTAAGTTTCATATTTCTGTGCTCCTCTGTTTCTGTGGTTTGTGTCCATCTGTTTGTTCAACGTCTATTTTCCTATCTCTGAATGGCAACACTGAATTAGCATTGGAAATTCTTAAGAGAGTTCTATGAAATTGCTTAAAGATAAATAAGAATATATATATTTGTGTTCTTGGAGTCCCAGAAACTGGGGAAGCAGAGCTTCTGGTGCTTTTTGAAATCCTTCTGGTTTTCCCTATGTGTCCTGGCTTAGCCTAACTCACTTTCTATAACAATAAAATTTCCCTATTCATAATAAAGATTCAGTAAATCTCAAAAGGAATTCAATCTTATCATTCAGATTTATTAACCTGGATCGGATCCTCAAATATTTGCCAGTTATTTTGCAAGAATACTAGTGAAAGTAATGCAGAAACCTTGATAAAGAAAACTATTTGGAAAGGAAAAGAACTGAGAAAAAAGAAATCCTATGAAGCTAAAACTGCAACCTCAATAAACCCTCCAGGCACTCAGGTTCAGAGCACTAGTATTTATGACTACTGTAAACAATCTGGACATATGAAAAAGAAACTCACTAAACCTTCCTAAAAGGAGCAGGCCCTAAAAGATTATATATTACTCTCTCAAAAGTGCATTGACTATGGGGGTATTAAAGTTCATTGACTAATGTGTCTTAAGTATTTGGATAAACCTGCTAATGCAAAATGTGTTCATACTTTCATTTGTATAGTTTCATTATATCATTTAGAGGAAATAAGAAATATTAGTAAAAAACTTCAAGCCAAGGATGGTGATATTTATGTTCTCTTTTCAGGTTTCATGTAATTTTAATTAGACCTAGTAGACACATTAGTAAAATTGGTGCTGTGAATTTTTAATAACTTTTTAAATAAAATTTTACCAAACTATATCATTCATAAATGAACATACATAAACAAGGGTATAGTAAAATTTGTGAACTTACAAAATAAACATGCATATCATCATACAAGGTTCCCATATAATTCCCCACCACCAATACCTTGCATTGCTGTGAAACATTTGTTACAAACTAAGAATGACCACCATTAAATATTACTACTAACTATAGCCTGTATTTTACATTTGGTATATTTTTCACCAACTCACATGACTAAAATCCTATATTAATTTTATATATTTGTTATCATTTATGAGAGAATGTTCTCCTATTTGTCCTGTTAACCACAGTCCATCTTCCACCAACGGAATCCCTGTGTTATACAGTCCCATAGTTTTTATATTCCACTCAAAGTGTTCACTCAGTAGCTTTCATTTTCATCACAGAGTTCTGCTGTACATCCCTCAGTCTATTTTAGAATGTTTTCATTTCTCCAAAAGGAAAAATCACACACACCCTTATACCCCTATATTTTGTCTCTTAGAAGTGAAATAATATCTTCTTGCCATTGGTGCAAAATATTGTGATATTATTGTTAACTATCAACCATACATTACATTAGTTTAATTTTCCCTTTTGTCACCATTTTCTTAACACCTTGTAAAAGAACATGCCTATATTTTTACTCTTAACCACAATCTTCATCCACCACTGAAGTCACTATGTTATACATATTCTAGATTTAGATTAATCTACCTTCCATTATATATATATATATATAATTTTTCATTTTTTAAAAGGTACTTAGATTAAATAATTGTTACATAAAAATTATAAGGGATTCCCATATGCCCCACTCCCTACGCCTCCCACATTTTCCCACATTAACAACATCCTTCATTAGTGTGGTACATTTGCTACAATTGATGAACACATTTTGGAGCATTGCCACTAAGCATGGATTATAGTTTACATTGTAGTTTATACTCTCTCCCACAGAATTTTGTAAGTTATGACAGGATATATAATGGCCTGTATCTGTTATTTCAATGTCATTCAGGACAATTCCAAAGTATTTAAAATGCCCCCATATTACACCTATTTTTCCCTTTCCCTCCCCTCAGATCCTCCTCTAGCTTCCTTTTAATTGACATTTAGGTACACAAACTATGCCTTTTGACCACAATCACATTTATAAACCAGCAGTGTTAGTTTTACTTACTATAATGTGTTACTGTCAAAGCTATTCATTTCCACATTTTACAATTAACCTTATTAATAATGCTACATACATTAAGCACCAGCTCCCATTCTCAACCCACATTCTTTTTCTTAGTAACCTACACTCTAGAGTCTCCTCCTTGAGTTTACTCACCATATTTAATTCATATTAGTGAGACCATACATTATTTGTCATTTTGTGACATCCTTATTTCACTAACACCAATCTTCCTTAAACTGTATGAAAATAGAAGTGGAGAGAGAACTGCTTAACTCATTCTATTATTCCAACATCACCCTAATACCAAAGCCACATAAATATGCCACAAGAAATGAAAACAAAGACAAATCTCTCTAATGAATTTGGATGCTAAAATCCTCAACAGAGCAGTTGATAATTATATTCAACAACACATTCAAATTATATACCATGATCAAGTGGGTTTCATCCCTCATATGCAAGGATGGTTCAACATAAGAAAATCAATCAATATAATACATAACAGCAACAGATCAAAAGAAAACAATCACACGATCATTTCTATTAATACAGAAAAAACATTTGAAAAAATACAACATCTTTTTTGATAAAAACACTTCAAAAGACAGGAATAGAAGGAAATATCCTCAACATGATAAAACGTATGTATGAAAAACTCACAGCTAACATCATACTGGTGAAACGCTAAAGTATTTCCCTCTAAGATCTGGAAAAAGACAAGGATGCCCACTCTCACTGCTCTTATTTAACATTGTTTTTAGAAATTCTTGCTTGAGAACTTAGGCAAGAAAAAGAAATTGGAAAAGAGAAGTAAAAATGTCCCTGTTTGCAGATGACATGATCTTATATATAGAAAGCCCTGAAAAATCAGCAAAGCTTCTAGAGATTATAAATGAATTCACTGAAGTGGCAGGATAAGAACAGGCAAAAATCAATAGCATTTCTGTACAACAATACTGACAATCTGAGGAGGAAATCAAGAAAAAATTTTCCTTAGAATAGCAGGTAAAAGAATCAAATATCTAGGAATAAACTTAACTAAAAATGTGAAGGACTTGTACACAGGAAATTACACAACATCATTAAAGGAAATCAAAGAAGACCTAAATAAATGGAAGAATATCCCATGTTCATCAATTGGAAGGCTAAACACCATTGAGATGTCTGTCCTACCCAAATTGATTTTTAATGCAATTCCAATAAAAATTATGAGTATTTTTTTACTGAATTGGCAAATCTAATTGCTTAAGAGGTTTCAAAGTGAGTCAGAAGGTCATTCCAGAAGTTATGCTTATGCATGTTTCAGCAGGATCTCACTGGCTGCCGGAGGAGGGGAACCTCTTGAGGGCTCTAGAGACATCTAGACACTATAGGCCAGGCAGAAAATCTCAGGAATTCAGCACCCTGTCAGTGGGCCTTATCTTGGAATATATGTTCCCCAATGTTACAGAGTTAGACTCTTTTATGATTCCCTGCACATGGCTCTTCTGCCCCTTTCATTTGAACCTATAATTAACACTATATTCATTAAACATATGTTTCAGAGACTTAAATTTCTATTTTACTTGGAAGGGTGAGGGGTCCTGAATAGCCAGAAACATATTGCTACCTGATCCTACAAAGCCACAGTTGTCAAAACTGCATGGTATTGGCACAAGGATAGACATACTGAACATTGGAACCAAACTGAGAGTTCTGATATAGATCTTTGCATATACAAACAACTGATATTTGACAAGACCACCAAACACACTCAACTGGGATGAAAAGGCTTCTTCAAATAAAGGGCTTGGAGAAGTGGATATTCATATGAGATGGTGAGAAGCTCACTATCTCATGCCCTATAAAAATATTAACTTAAGATGGATCAAAGATCTAAATGTAAAAGTCAATACCATAAATCTCCTAAAAGATAATGTATGGAGGTATCTACAAGATCTTCTAGTAGGAAGTGGTTTCATAAACTTTACACCCAAAGAACAAGCAATGAAAGAAAACATAGATAAATGAGTAATCAAAATTAAAATCTTTAGCACTTCAAAAGAGTTTGTCAAGAAAGTAAAAAGACAGCCTTCTCAATGGGAAAAAATATTTGTGAGTCGTTTATCTGATAGGGGCCTAATATCCAGCATATATAAAGAAACCCCACATCTCAAAAATAAAAAGACAAACAACTCATTTTCAAAATGGTCAAGAGATTTAAATACATACTTTTTCCAAAGAATGATACAAATGGTTAAAAAGCACATGAAAAGATGCTCAACATCACTAGCTATTATGGAAATGCCAAGCAAAACTACAATAAGATATCATCTTATACTTATTAAGCTGGTGAGTATTAAAAAAAAGAGAACTACAAGTGTTTGAGAGGATGTGGAGGAAAGAGAACACTCATCCACTGCTGGGGGAATGTAGAATAGTGCAGCTAGTATAGAGGACAGTTTGATGGTTCCTCATGAAGCTAGTATAGAACTGCCATATGATACAGCAATCCCGCTCATTTGTATTTAACTTTTCCTCTTTTGGTTAAAGTATTTTCTAAATGCATCGCTAGTTGATGCTGGGTAATAATCCCTCAGTTCCAGGGAGGCTGTTGATTCTGTTTCCCTAGAGAACCCAGACTAATACAGTGGTTTCCAAATATTTTCTCACATTATGAAGGTTGTCATTTTACTTTAATGATAAAATCCTGTAAGTCACAAATGTTTTTAATTTTGATGAGGTCTCATTTATCTACTTTTTCTTTCATTGCCTGTGCTTTGTTGTAAAGTCTAAGAAGACTAACACAAGATCCTGAAGATGCTTCTGACTTCTGGGAATTTGACAGTTCTTGCTCTTATATTTATGTCTTTCTTCCATTTTCAATGGATTTGTGTATAAAGTCTGAGGTAGGGTACTTCTTTTATTTTTATTTTTTTGCAGATGGCGATCCACTTTTCCCAGCACCATTTTTTTGAAGAGACTATTCTTTCACAATTCAGTGGTCATTGCCCCTTGTAAAATTCAGTTGACCATAAATATAGGGGTTGACTTCTGGCTCTCTATTTGATTCCATTGTCAGTTCTTTTGCTAGCACCAGGCTGTTTTGATTGTTGTGGCTTCAAAATAAGTTTTAAGTAGGAATGTTTAATCGTCCAACTTCATTCTTGTGTATCAAATTGGTTTGGTCTCTTCAGGGCCCCTTTCTCTTCCATAAAAGTTTCTTGTTTGGCTTTTTCTTTTGTGCCAAGAATGTTGTTGGAATTTTGATTGGGATTGTGTTGTATCTATAAATCTCTCTGGGTAAGATTGATACCCATCTTAATGATATTTTATCTTCCTCTATATGAACATGTAATGGTCTATCATTTATTTAGGCTTTATTTGGTTTATTTTAGCAATATTTCATAGTTTTCTGTGAACAAGTCCTTTGCATCTTTTGATTGTTTTATTCCTAGTTCTGATTTGATTATTTTAGTTGCTGTTGTGATTGGAATTTTGTCTTGATTCCTTCTTCTGATTATTCATTGCTTGTGTATAGTAACACTATTGATTTTGGGAGCTGATCTTGTACTAAACCACATTGATAAGTGAATTTAATAGCTCTAATAGGTTTATTGTGAATTATTCATAATTTTCTGTATATAGGTTCATGTTGATTCAAAATGTTTAAAATTTTACTTATTCTTTTCCTTTTCTTCTTGCTTAACTGTTATAGCAGCAACCTCCAGTACAATATCAACTAACAGTAGTGACATTTGACATCAATGCCTTGTTACTGATCTTAGA
>JAQZBX010010738.1:0-43848 GCA_029593785.1 Cabassous unicinctus
AGGGGAAAAGGAAGAAGGTTGGGAAAAAAGAAGAAAGGAGATGAGTAGTTATGTAGCATTCACTATATACTTTACTTAGACTCATTCATATTTTCTCATTTAACACCCATGATAACCCTGAGAAGTAGGTGTTTTTGTTGGGGAAAGCTGGGGAAAAGGAGAGGATCTCAAATAATTACTTCAGAAAAAACCTGCCCCTCATACAAAATTATGAACTAATATGCCAAACTTTAGGATATTAGTATTCATAATCATATGTCAAACATTATACAGATGGTTTATTTATATAGAATTATGATCAGCAGCCATGAAAGCAGCCATGGAAAAGAAATGTAACTGAAAGTTGTAGTCACACAGTCTTGTACAAGTATAGAGCCTCTTTAGTTCAATTTTCCTCCTGAAGATAAGCAAAGAGTGGTCTTGTGACTGTGAGGGGTGTCAGAGGAGCTCTAGCATGGGGTGGGACTGGTTGACAGCTACATCTCAAGCAGTTTTCTAAAAAATTCTCCCAATTCAGCTTTACTTCTTCCCATCATCTTTAGAATTACATAGCATACCCTGAGACTTTCTGAGGTTCTGAGACAAAAATTGCCTTGCTCCTCATTGGCTGTTCTACTAAGCAGATTTGCTCTGCTAGTCTAGTGTCACTCTTCCATCCATTTCCTTTCATCATAGAGCTGTTGACTTGTCTCATCTGGGTCCTCTCCTCTCTTGTTTTTGCTTTTTTTTTTTGTAGACTGATACCTCATTCCTCATCTTTTCCCACTGTCATTTTTCCCCACTGACATATCTGAGAAGGAACAGGCACAAACATGTACATTCAGTCTACCTTATTTAACCAGAATCCCTTTTATCCATTGCTACAAGCATCTATTTACATGTCTAATAATGGGTAATATTAAGCATTCTATTATAATCCCCATTTCTCGCCTAAACCCCACCTTTCAATCCTGATAAATCTCTCTATCCCTGAGGTGTCCATAAACCAGCCTTCAAAACCCTGCCAAGGGAATGAAAGTGGTTCAAGCAGTTGAGCACCTGCTTCCCACATGGGAGGTCCCAGGTTCGGTTCCCAGTGCCTCCTAAAAAAAAAAAAAAAAACGAAACAAGCAAAACAAACAAGTAAACCAACTCAGAAAAAAACAACTCGGGGAGCAGATGTGGCTCAGTGGTTGAGAACAGACTTCCCACATATGAGGTCCCAGGTTCAATCCCCAGTACCTAAAAACAAAAACAAAAACCCTGCCCATGACCATAAATTTGGACATATTCCTTAGCCTAAGATCTTTATTTGATCACCCTGTTTTTAGATTGTTTCCAACTCTGAAGTATCAATATGTGTAAAACAGAATTTTCATCCTGATCATATTGTATTGTATGACAAATTTTAGCTTCAGTGTGTTGCACTGTGGATACCTACATTTCCAAGCACTTAAATAATATGACTGATCCAAAAGTAAGTTCTCATTCTTTCTGGAGTTTCCTAACCTACTATTGTAAAGTTAAACCCACAATTTCTACATCTATGGAAAGTATATATTAGAATTAATGGAAGACCATGAAGTCTGGTATAAAGTGGTGCATAAATGAAAATGTCATGTTTCTCTCCATGAGTCTTTAATATCTCCAGAAGAATATACATTTGGGAAGGAAGAACACTGAATCATAGAAGCAGAGAAAATATAGCTTGAAGCAGCCCATTTCTTTTAGCTGTCAATGAATTTTTGGTTGTTGGTTTGCTGTGTTTTATAGCTATCTTTGGCTCTATAAAGTATCTTGACATACTGCCTAAGACCTCTGGCTTGCTATCTATTCCATTTTTTTTAGAATAAGTGAGATGCCTTTTTGAAAGGCACTGAGGCATCACTTTTAAATTATACTCACTGTATGTGCAGACAGCCATGTAGTGACTCACTCCTACTTGCTTGCTCTGCTTTAATTTATTTCTAGCCTCGTAGAGCTGTGGTGATCACCATGATAGGATATCAATACTTAGATTAGATAGTATGCACACATTGACATTTTTCCTTATAAGACTGAATTATTACTCTATATTTTACAGGTCAAAATGTGTACTGGTAATTCAGTTATTCTATTCAAATGAAGAGTTAAGTAATAACTTGGAACTTGGGTTAATAATCTAACCTATCTAGTTTCTCAATAAATAGCAATTACTTTATCTCATTACTCATTTTGAGTTCCCACATTTAGGCTTTTGTACTAGCTGTTCCACTGACCTAAATGATCTCATTCCAGATCTTAGGTTGGATGACTCTTCCATATCTTTCTAGCATCAGCCTACATGTGTCTTTCTCAGAGAGGCTTCCATTGGTCACCCAATTTATACTGGATTGCCCCCAGATCACCCTATCTCACAATACCCATTTTATTTTCTATGTTATACTCATTGGGGCTTGATATTGTCTTGATTATGAATTTTCTCATATAATAGAAACAAAGATTTCTCACTGGGATATAGAAGGCACCTGCATGTCTCCACCCAACACCAAGAAAGGGACTTGCACTGGTTTCTTCATTGTGGTAGCTTTAATACCCATTATGAGGCCTGCCGATGGTGTGTTCTCCATATGTGTTGAATAAATGAAAGAATGACTCTCCCTTGATCCCCCTACCTTTCTGCAGTGTAATGCCTAATTAAATAAAAATGCTAAAAGTAAAATAACACAGTCCTAGATATGTACTCAAGATAAATGAAACTTTATATTCACCACAAAACTAATCATTTTAGAGGCTTTACTCTTGATTGCTGAACTCTCTGTGAAAAATGCAAATGTTCTTCAAGGGCTGAATGGATAAAGAAACTGTTATATCCATTCAACTAATACTATTCAGCAATGAAAAGGAACCAACTACCGAAACATGCAACAACATGAATGAATCTTAAACACATGCTAAATGACAGCAGGCAGACTCAAAAGGCTGCATACTCTATGATTCCATTTATATGACATTCTGGAAAAGGCAATACTATAGGAACAAAAGATCAGTGTTTGCTAGACCATGGAGGTAGAGGGAAGGATTTACTTCAAGGAGCATCATGAGAGGGTTTTAGGGGTTGATGGAATTGTTCTCTATCATGATTGTAGTAATGCTTACATGACAGTTTGCATTTGTCAAAACTCATGGGACTCTAGTCCAAAAAAGAGTGAATTCTACTTTATGTAAATTATACCTCAATTTTAAAGAGAAAATAAAGGTGAAATAGATGGGCTGTTATAGTCCACTGTATTTCAAAGAACTACCAGGCTGTTACATAGCTGCCTGACTTTTCTCCTCTTCTCAGTTTGCCCCTCACCATCCAATCTGTTCTTGACACAGCAAACAGAGTGACACTATGAAGACATGTCAAATCATTTTACTCCTCCAACGTGCCCCACATCAGTCCTCATAGTCTACACGGCCCCACCTGATCTCACTGACCTCATCTCCTATCACTCTCCCTCTTCCAGAGTGGCCATCATGCTGTGCTTCAAACTTATTGAGCCCTGTGGGGTTTTGCAGTTGCTGTTCTCTATTGGGATGTTCACCATTTTGATAACCACATGGCTTGTTCCTTCATTTCCTTCTGTCTGTAACTATCGTTTTATCACATATGTTTTCCTTGACTATTTTATGTAAACATCCCCTGATCCTGCTTTATTTTCTCTGAAGGAAAGTTTATTTTTATCTGTATGCCTTCAATAAAACATAAGCCTCATGAAGTTTGAAACTATGTTTTATTCATTACTGTTTCTCCATAATTTAGGACAATTACTGGCACCTAGGAGGTGCAAAATATTATATATGTATGAATAAATAAATGAACTGTTTAATTAATGCATATATTTTGTATAGACTGATTAGATGCTCGCAAAACCCATTTTCTCTTCTTGAGCATGCCGCTAATCCATATTTCCCTTCATACTTTGCATCTGTGGATAATATGACTAATTCTCTACAATGGATTGTAAATGGAAGAGATACTTCTCTTTTAGGCCCAGCTATGAGCAATTTGTCTTCTCTCTAATTTTTCCTTCTCCTTTCAGCCTGTCAACTGGATGATCCCTTAATGATATTAAATTCCTGAAGCCATTTGTTGAAGACGATAGAACCACAAGATGGACAGAATCTAGGTCCCTGAAGACTACTTGTAGCAGAGCCCCTCTCTGCCCCATGCCATGTTGGACTCTGTGACATTAATAAGAAATAAACGTTCAGTGTGCAAAGCCTTTGTGCCATTAAGTTGTTTATTACAGCAGTTAGTGTGACTTAGTATGACTAAACACATGTATTTAGGATCAAAAGATCTGTGTCTAATCTGAAGTTTGATACATCTGGCCATAATTTAGATGCTGTGGAACTATTTTCAGCTTTGTACAATGGGGAATATAAACACTAACCACTTTATAGGATAAATTATTACCATTTGTACAACCTAACATTTCCCCCTGTTAACCACATTCAGATATATATTTCAGTGCTGTTTATTTTATTCACAAAGTTCTGCTACAATCACCACCATTCATTACCAAAACATCTCTATCATGCAGAGCAGGTGTAGCTCAGTGGTTGTGTGCCTGCTTCACACATACTAGGTCCTGGGTTCAACCCCCAGTACTTCAAAATAATTTTTTTTTCTATCACTCCAAATAGGAACCCTGTATATTTTAAGCCTTAACCTCCCATTCTCTATTCCTGTCCTGTTCCCTGGTGACCTATATTCTAGAGTCTAATTTTAAGAGTTTGATTATTCTTATTTCATATCAGTGAGTTCTTTGAACACACGACTTCTCTAATAAAGAAAAAAGGGGGTATAAAAATATATTTTTTAAAGAATTGCATAAATGCAAGTTTTTATAAGTAGCACCTATTTATTACTTTGCTGACTCAGTTTCTATTTTCCCAACTAATCCTTCATTGACTTCTCTTCCTGCTCATTCTCAATATTTAAAATTTATTTATTTAGAATATTCTCTGGGCCAAGCACTGTGCTAAGCAAGTAGGAGGTGAAGGGAGAAGACAGCAATTAACCAATCAATGATGTGTGAAAAATTCCTTCAGAGGGTGGTATACAGAGTATGATGGAAAAAAAGAATAGGGGAACCTGATCTATACTTGGGGGATTAGGGAAGTTGCCCCAGGGGAAGTGACATTCCAGTAGATACTTTAATAATTGAATAAATTTGTAAAGCAAACTGGGCAGCAGGGTTTGGGAGAAAATGTTCTAGGAGAAAGTGCATAGCACTAAGAGGGCACTTAGAAAAATTAATTTTACAGAGGGTAAGATTCTCACAGGACAATTGCAAGAGATAGGGATCAGGTATGAGGCTTGGACTATATTCTGAAGAGCTCTAAATGTCATGATGGTCTTTGGTCTTCATTTAAAGTGGGAACCACTGAAGGCCCTCAACATGGAATAATATGATTGTATTTGCTTTGAAGAAAGAAAATAAAGGCTGAATTATGGTAATAGATAATGGATTGGGGTGGACATGAGCATTGAGATGGCAGAGTACTGAAGGCTGTTGTTGATATCCTCAAGTTGAAAGAATATGGGAGATCTAACTGGGGATCCAACAGTAGGGATGGAGGAAGGTTGATGGATCAGGTGAAAAAAATTTAAAAGCTACCCTCAGGATATTGCTGTTGTGATTAGATATATGTTTGAAACAGTGGAAGCAGACAAGAATGACTGAGTCTTTTAGTTTAGGAAAATTCTGCAGCTACAGGAATTCTTCAAAGTACGCTACTTGGTTACCATTTTGTTTCACTCTAAATATTTTCCCTTATGTTGCTGACTATCTCTGAGTGATCTAACAAACATCACTAGCTCTCGAATCAGCTATGCTCACAACATCAGGACCTCCATTAATAGATTCTTGCAGGAGCTTGCTGTCACCACAGAGTCGACATGCTGAAAACAGATTTTATCATCATTCTTCCAAAAGCATATTCGTCTTCTGATCATTTTTATCACTGTTAATTGCTTCGTAATTTTTTATCTCTTTTGATTTTAAGCACCTCTCCACCCCAAAAGCTCCTGCAGTTGTGACTTTAAATTCTGAATGCTGGTATCTCTAGTCAAGCTTTTATCAAGTATTTGCCTCAACTATTTGAAATCTATCCTCAAAATGCTTCACTAGTTATTATTCTAATGTTTCTTAAAAACTAACACACTGAGTCTGAATTCTGTGAATGGCATTGTCCAAAGTCTTTGCATATGTTATGTTTATATATATTGGCTAATTATGTACAATACCTACTAAACACCAAGCACTATTTTTAGCAGTGGGGCAACAGCAGTTAACAAAATAAAGTCTTTTCCTTGTGGCTGTTCTATCCTATAATAGGAAATTAAAAAATACGAAAAACATTTATGATGTCAGATGCTGATAAGAGTTTTGGGAAAAAATAAAGCAAGAAAGAGGGAACTTGTGCTAATTGTCTGTGTGTGTAATGGGGAAGGGATTGAAATTAAAAATGAAGGCATTCAGGGAAAACCTTACTAAGAAAGTGACATTTGAGCAAAGACCTGAAGGAGATGAGAATTGAAATCCTGCAGATATACAGGTCAAGAGTGTCTCAGATAGAAAAGAGAACAAGTGTAAATACATATTAAAGGAATGACAAAAACTCTAAGATTGTCTTCTGGGCTTTGGATGTGGTGCTTGAAAGTGTTGCAGCCATTTCATGATCATGAAGCATGATCCAGTAAAATGCTTTGGATAACAGACAGGAAGATGGAAAGAACTTGCTGGGGTTGTTTTCTCCCAACTTATAATATGGGAAAGTTTCTGACAGAAAATTTGTAAGAATAGATCAATAAACACACATATGCTCTTCATCTAGATTCACCAGTTGTTAATATTTGCCCCATTTGATTAATTGCTCTTTATTTACATTCACATTTTTTAACGGAATCATTTAAATGATGATGTCAAAATCCTTTAGGCTGTATCTCCTAAGAGCAAGGACCATCTACATGGCCACAATCTGCTATCACAAAGAACCCAGAACTTTGATGATTTCATTGAGCCACTGAATTGTCCTGCCATGGAAATACCCTAGCTCCAGACTTCTTATATGAAAGAAGTTTTCCTTAATTTTTAAGCCATCTCCATTGAGTTTTCTGTTACTTGCAGCCAATTGTCCTTCTGATACACAGGCCCCAGGCTCATTGTAGAAACATTAAAACGCACCCACATCTCACATTATATGTATATATATTTTTTCAAAGTACTTTCATGGTTTTGCTTTAGACATTATTTGTCTAACAGGATCTAATTTGGGATGGACCAACCTCTAGGATAGGGGTTATTAACCGGGGGTGCACAGACCCCCAAGGGGTCTGTGGAAAGATTTTAGGGGCTCCGTGAGCTTGAATTGAAAATTAAAAAAACACATTATTCTTGAGAGGATGTGTTAGTGCTGGTGTGATATATTTGTTAAATAATACACCGCATAGTGTGGACTTAGTAAGGAGTCCATGGTTTACACCTGACTGGCAAAGGGGTCCATGGAACAAAAAAGGTTAAGAACCCCTGCTCTAAGAACGCATGAGAACACTTTGATGTACTAACATCTAACCTACAAACTGTTTTCAAACATAATGAAATTGTTATGATTACTCAAGTTAATATTTCATTAAGTTTGAATACACCAAATGTTTATTAATTTCAGTTTAGCAGTTTAGTCTTTGGAGCCAGGGGATGTTTTCTTCAGGTCTCAAATAATTTCTAAACTCTTAAAAAGCTCTTAGCTTCCTGTGAGTCTAAAATTATTTCAAAATTAAAAGTGAAAAAATGTCTAAGATTAGCCAGGCACATGAAATAAAGTTGAAGAAGTAATAGAGGGTCTAAACTCTAAGGCCACTGATAAGATGCTGTTTTATTCTAAGTGAAATGGAAAGCCATTAGATATACATAGTTCAAGTATTTCTCCTTGTTTGTGCCTTGCCCTTTCTTTTTCTTAGTAGCATATTTTGAATAGCAAAGGTTTTTTAGTTTAAATAAGGCTCAATTTATTAATTGCTTCCCTTATTATTTGTGCTTTGTGTGTCCAACAAATTCACAAAGATTTTCTCCTATGTTTTCTTCTAGAAGTTTAGTAAATTTTGCTATTTACATGTAAGTTTCTAACGCAGTTTGACGTAAATTTTTTAAATAGTATAAAGTAAGGATAGAAATTCAATATTTCCATGTGGGAATAGACAGTTATTCCATCACTATTTTTCCTTTTCCCTTTAAAATATTTTGGCATCTTTGTCAAAAAATCAGTTTACTAGGTATGTACATCTATTTCTGGAACTTCCATTCTGTTCTATAGACCTATATATTCAACATGTGCCAAAATCCCACTGTTTTCATTATGGGGCTATATAATAATCCTAATATCAAATTATATAAATACTCCAATAATATCTTTCTTTTTAAAATTTTTTTGCAGTTTTGGGATATTTGACTTTCCACATAAATTTTATTATTGGTTTGTCCATTTCTAAAAATACCTGCTTGAGTTGTTTTTACATTAGTGTTACACGTTACTCCATTAACACAAGATAATAACTACAACAACATTAAATCTTCTTTATGTTCATTGCTCAATCTTGAGGTATTTGGGATGATTTCCATTCTGACTGCTACAGACTGAGAAGGGACATAGATACTTTGGGGCAGAGGAAAAGAATTGTTTTGCTTGCAGTTTGAAGATACTCCCTGTTTTGGGTTTAGGATGGTACATCATCATCATTTTGTTAGTTGCCCAGGGCAAGCCTGAAAAATGGAGAGTAAGAGTTGGCTGCACTCTGCTGGGTTTCAGGGCTCAACTAGCATATGAACAATCTGAAGATTTAAGTCTCTGAGAAATATACTTAACTGGTAAATTGAAAACTAGAGATTCAAATAAAAGGAGCAAAAGAGTCATGATTAGAGGAATTATAAATGACTATAACTATGCTATATTGGGAAAATAGATTTTCATATATTCCCAGATAGGGCCCACTGAGGGACCATTGATTTCATGAGGCCATGTGGCTTGCCTATGGTGTCCCTAGAACCCTCAGGAGCACTTCAGTTTGAGGCCTTGTTTACTGTGGCAGTTTGTGGAATCTGCATAAGCATAACCTCTGAAATGACCTCCCGACTCACTTGGAGGTCTCACAGCTATTAAAACATTATTTTATTTTTCTTCCTTATGGTCAAGGTCTTTCTCCAAATGCATCACTGATTAGTGCTTGGTAATAATCCCTTGGTGCTATGGAAGCTCCTCCCTGGGAGTCAGGTCTCACGCTGGGAGGAAGGTAGTGAGTTTATTTGCTGAGTTTGGCTATGAGAGAGGCTACAGTTGAGTAACAAGGAAGTTTTCAGGAGGGAACTCTTAGGCATTAACTATAATTAGGCTTAGTTTCATTATTACAGGAATAAGGTTCATAATTATAAGCATTAAGATCAAGGGTCTGACTTAATGGCCTGCTTTCTTTTATTAGGCCAGGCTTATATATTCCAGAGTTTTTGCCATCTTATTTGAGAAAGTACCAGGATTTCCCCAGGAGGGAAGTTTAATATTTTATTAGCTACTATGTGGGCCTCTATCTATCCAGAAAACATACCTACATACCTATGGAGACAAGGATACATTTATAGCCCATAGAAGTATGCTTTAGGTGCATTTTTTCCCAAATATCAACACTCTGTACTAGTGACATATCTTTTGTTATAGACCCTGAAAGAACATTCTTATATTTATATTATTAACCACAGTCCTTGGCAATCACAGAATTACATAATCTCACATTTTACCCTCTAGCATTCTTTCTAGGAACATATACTACCCAAAGCTCCCCTTTCAATCACATTTACGCACACATTTCAGTGCTGTTAATTACACTCATATCACTGTGCCACCATCACCTCCTTCCATTTCCTAACCACTAGGAAATCTAATTATAAATTCTATACAGATCAAGCACCAGCTTACCATTCTTTACTCCCATTCTATCTCCTGGTAACTTATCTTCTAGACTAACTCCATGAGTCTGCTCACTATGCTTAGTTCATAGCAGTGAGATAAGAGAATATTTGTCCTTTTGTGTCTGGCTTACTTCACTCAACGTAAAGTTCTTGAGGTTCGTCCATGTTGTCACATGCATCAGTAATCCATTGCTTCTTATAGCTGAATAATATTCCATCATATGTATATAATACATTTTATTTTTCCAATTATCTGTTGATGGACACTTGGGTTGCTTCCACCTTTTGGCAATAGTGAATAATCCCACTATGAACATTGGTGTGAAGATTTAAGATCTATTCATGTCCCTGCTTTCAATTCTTCTCACTATAGACCTAGAAGTAGGATTTCCGGATCATATGGCAATTCTATACTTAGCTGCCTGAGGAACCGCCAAACTATCCTCCACAGTGACTGCACCATGCTGCATTCACACCAGCAGTGAATGAATGTTATGTCTCCACATCCTCTCTAACAGTTGTGATTTTCTGTGTGTGTGTATGTTTTTCAGTAGCAGTCAGTCTAGTAGATGTGAAATTATACCTCATTGCAGATTTGATTTGCATTTCCCTAATAGCTAGTTATGTTGAGCATCTTTTCATGTACTTTTGTATTTGTATTTCCACTCTGGGAAATGTCTATTTAAGTCTTTTGCCCATTTTTTAATTAGGTGGTTTGTCTTTTTATTGCTGAGTTGTAGGATTTCTTTATATGTGTTGGATATTAGACCCTTATTGGATATGTGGTTTCCAAATATTTTCTCCCATTGAGAAGGCCAACTTTTTACTTTCTTAACAAACTCCTTTGAAGCAAAAAGTTTTTAATTTTGAGGAGGTCCCATTTATCTATTTCTTCTTTCATTGATCGTGATTTGGGTGTAAAGTTTATGAAACCATTACCTATCACAGATCTTATTGATGCTTCCCTACATTTTCTTCTAGGAGTTTTATGGTACTGACTCTTATTTTTAGGACTTTGATCCATCTTGGGATAATTATTGAATGGGGCATAAGATAGGGATCTTCTTTCATTATTTGGATTCCATATCCAGTTCTCCCAGCACCATTTGTTGAAGAGTCCCAGAAGTGTGGACTTGGCAGTCTTGTCAAATATAAGTTGGCCATAGATGTGCAGGTTTATTTCTGAACTCTCAATTTGGTTTCATTGGCCAATATGTCTATCCTTGTGTCAATACCATGGAGTTTTGAGCACTGTGCCTTTGTAAGCTGCTTTAAAGTTGGGTAGTGTGAATCCTCCCACTTTGATCTTTTTCAAGATGTTTTTAGCTATTCATGGTCTGTTAACCTTCCAAATAAATTTGATAATTGGCTTTTCCATTTTTGCAATGTAAGCTGTTGGAATTTTTAATTGAGATTGTGTTAAATCTGTAAATCAATTTGGGTTGAATTGACATCTTAATGATAATTAGTCTTCCAATCCGTGAACATAGAAAGTCCTTCAATTTATTTAAGTCTTTGTTGATTTCTTTTAGTAATGTTGTGTAGTTTTCTGTTTACAAGTCCTTTACATCCTTTTTTTCCATTTTTTCCTCTATGTGATCTACTATCTGTGCCATTTCAAATGTCCTATTTACTAATTCGCTAATTCTTTCCTCTGCCTATTCAAATCAGTGGTTGTGTGATGCTAGTGTATTTTTAATTTCTTCTATTGTGCCTTTCATTACCATAAGATCTGTTATTTTTTATGGGTATAGGGAGGGGACTCTTAAGTAGAGTGCAATTTTCTTGTTGAGTTAATGAGAGAGAGGTGGAAGTTCAGAGAGGCTGAGGTTCCCAAGAGAAGAGAACTATGCAAAGAAAGAGCTCCATAAATATGCACATGAATACTTGAGTCTTTTGTTGAATACTAAGACATGCATGCATAAATTCCAGTTGAAAATTTGTAAGTTTAGATTTACTCTGCATTTTTTTCTGTTTAATGAAATGTTTGGTGTAATGGTGATTCAATCTTGAGCAGTATCTACTTGACCCAAAATGATGAGTTGAAAAGTACAAAATTTACTCAATCAGTTGATTGTTTTCATATGCCCAGCAAGCTTGTTTTCCTACTGAATTGGTAGTATCCTTTGTTCTGGGATAAACAGAAGACAGACCCCTAGAAACATCTTGCTTTGGCAAGTGGATGAATTGAGTGGTTAGACATGGTTTGGTCCTTTTCCATTTGTAATTTCAGTGATGATTACTGGCAGAAGGAACACCTCCACCTCAGGTGTTGCAGCATATTGCAATTAAGTAAAGCTACTATTAGTCACTCAGGAGGAAAGCCATTGATCAAAGTGTTAAATGATTTACTTCCAATGTAAACTGCAATTCCCTACCCCAAATGCCACAATTCATATAGTAAAAAGAGGGTGTTGTTAAAATGCACACACATATTATTCACAAATTTTGGTCTAAGTGAATGTGAATGGCACAATTGTTCTCCAACAGGTAAACACGTTCTCTGCATCCATCCTTATTTTAAAAATTGTTCTAATTAGTGTTATCCAAACTGCACAAAGGCTTGGGTAAAGATGCAATTTAAAGCAATGTAAATGAGAGTATGTTTTATACTCAGTGACATAAATGCAAATCAGACAAGGAGGGACTCATGGCAGAGCAATAGAGATGCAGATGGCAAACCAATTGAAAACTGCATAACCAAATTAGGTTGACAGGAAGAAGAGTATAATCAGGAGCTAATTCACCATTTTTCTCATTACTGTCATCAATATCTTAAACTGAGTAGCAATGGACAGTGACCCAAGACACTAGTTAACTTGGTTTGGAATCAATCCCATGATGTGGAACTTCCTTGAATGTATAGCACTGAAAAATTATAATGATGTAGTAACGACCACAGTGTGGTCCTCATTGTGTTTGATATTTTTTTCAAATGACTTTAATGCCTAGTGTATCATTTTAGATTCACCAAGACAGTATAATTTTATTTAAGAGCTTATACTCTGAAATCAGACTGCCTTAAATTCCAATGACAATTCTGAAAATTAACCTCCAAAAGCCTCAGTTTTCTCAGCTCTGAAATGTGAACTAATAAGAGGACCTTCTTTTTAGAGATGTTTAAGATGGAAATGAATGAAGAAGGTGTGGGCAGTTTAACTTGATATAGCTCTTGGAGCTGATTGGTAATGGTATTAGGATGCAAATCACACAGTCAGTTTGTACAGTGCATTCTAACCACCATCTTATAGTCCTATACTGACTCTTCCTTTTAGGGATTTGTGAGGATTTAGCAAAGCTATACATGTGGGGCACTTAGTTCAATGTCTGGTGTACAATATTCAATGACTAGCAGCTAGAAGGAAGAAGAGAATGAGTTAGGGAAAAAGGAGATGAAGAAATTGGCCACTATTACTAGATTAGAGTAGGGGACTACAAGTTTTTACTGTCAAGGGTCAGATTAGGTTTTGCAGGCCATGCATTCTCTGTGGCAACTACTCAACTTTGCCACTGTAGCCCCTATAATTTTTATGTAATATTTATGTATTCTAAAGCTTATTTAAAAATAAAACAAATAAAACAAATACAACACACACATGAAGCATATATATATGCATATATATGTATATATGAATGGATATGGCTGTGTTCTAATAAGACTTCATTTATTCATTTACAAACCCAAGTGTTGGTCTGGATTTTTCCCTTGGGCCATAGTTTGGCATCAAGATTAGAGAATGAAGACTTGATTGTAGTCTTTTAATGAAGTCCTGTATTCTTTCCACTCTCCCCCAGCTGCCTACCTCTGGCCTATTATATTTTTGGGAAAAATGAGGTAGTGAAATTTTATGAACTCTTAGGCTTTTTCCAGAACTGATGGTCTAAGATTCTCTGGCACAGTCCCAATGTAATATATAACAATTATTGAATGACTGTCAACCAGAAAAAAATAATTAAACAATTAAATACTAACGCTTGGCATGGTGGATATGGCTCAGACCATGGAAGAAAATATGCCTGTGATCATTCTTTCCCTGTTCAGATCAGAATTATGTATTTGTTCAAGGGGAGACTTCATATTTGACCCATGGAAACTTCCACACATTTCAGCCTCTGGCTGCCAGGTGATGTTTGTAGGTATGGTGACCATAGGTCTTCATTTGCTTCTGAAAGCCCGAGTATATGCTTGTCATGCCAGGCCCATTATTAGTAGCATTCCCTATCACTCTTCTAAAAGTGTGCCAGTTTGAATAAAAAATTATGTGGTCACCTTATGAAGAAGAGATGAGCCCCAATTCTACTGATTTCCTCTTACCTTTGGAAGCTATATTTCCCCTCAAAGGATAATGAAGTCACATCTAGAGAGATAGTTCCCATTTAAGATCCCTTCTATTTTCATAAATATTTATTGAGTAGCTAATATATGCCAAGTCCTGCAAAATACACTGAAATAAATGCTCTGTCAGAAATTTTCAGTTTAGCTTTGGTGACAGATTGTCTTTGAAGGTTTATACAAACTCATTCTCCAACAGAAATCTTTAAATTCCACAGGCACAGGATTTTTTCATATATTCCCTCTTTTGTTATATATTCCCCATGACCAAAAGCTACATAAGGGCAGAGGCAGGGTACCCCTTTTCACCCCTGTCACCAAAATCTGATCATGCTTACTGGTATTAAGTGAGCCCTAAGTAAACAGTTGTGGAATGAATAACTTGGTACTAGTCAAAGTTGTCCACTATAAGCATTGCTTTTTAGAAAAAAAATTTAAAAGAAGTTTTAAATTACATAAATGTTACATAAAAAATATAGGGGATTCCCATATGTCCCACTCCCTACCCCTCACACACTTTCCCCTATTGACAACATCTTTCATTAGTGTGGTACATTTGTTACAATTGTTGAGCACATACTGAAGCATTGCTACTAACTGTGGATTACAGTTTACATTATAGTTTACACTCTGCCCCACACAATTTTATAAGTTATAACAAAGTATATAATGGCCTGTATCTGTCATTGCAATGTCATGCAGGGCAATTCCAATGTCCCGAAAATGCTCCCATGTTACACTTATTCTTCTCTCTCCCTCCCCTCAGAACCTCTGGTGGCCACTGCCTTTATATCAATGATAAAAGTTCTTCCATTGCTAGAATAATAAGTCTACTTTAATCCATTGTTCATTCCCCAATCTTGAGGGTTTTGGGATGGTGATGGCCACTCTGTTTTTAATTGAGAGGGGGCTTAGATCCCATGGGGCAGATGGATAGGACTATCTTGCCTGCAGTTGCAGACACTATCTGTTCCTAGGGATGGGCATTGTCCATCATCATCTCTTTGTTAGTTGTCCTGGGTGAGTCCAATGAACTGGACAGTAGGTGTTACAAATCTGCTGAGATTCACAGCTCAAACAACATACTAACAGACCAAAGACTTAAGTCTCTGGGATATATATTTAACAAGTATAGTGCTAATTATAGGTTCAAATTGAATGTGCAGAAAAGACATGTGTAGGGAAACTATAAACAAGTCTAACTCTGTTACATAGGGAGCATAAATTCCAAACAAAGGCCCACTGTCAAATTCCTGAGTTTGTCTGCCTTATTTATAGTGTCTAGATGTCTCTAGAGCCCTCAGGAGCACTGCTGTTTGAGGCACTGTTTACTGTGGCAGTCAATGAGATCCTGCTGAGACATGCATAGGGTTACCTCTGGCATGACCTCCTGACTCACTTTGAAATCTCTTAGCCATGAAAAACTCATTTGCATTTAATATTTCCCCCTTTTGGTCAAGGTTTTTTTCCAGATGCATTGCTAGTTGGCACTTGGTAATAATCCCTCAGTGCCAGGAGGCTCATGCCTGGGAGCCATTCCACACTGGGGTAAAGGTAGTGCATTTATATGCTGAGTTTGGCTTAGAGAATGCTCATATTTGAGCAATAAGGAGGCTTTCAGGAGTTAACTCTTAGTCAATATATAATACTAGTTTCAATTTCACAAGAAAAGGTTCATAAGTTTATCTGTTATTGCAAGATGATGCAGAACAATTCTAATGCCTTAACAATGCTTTATGTTCCATCTATTCCATTCTTCCCTTGCCCTCCCCTTGAGACCTATAGTAACCATTAAGTTGCAATTTTTGAATAAGATTCATAGTTACTTGCAATAATATTTAGGGCTTGACATATTGGTTTATTTTCATTTATTAGGCACTGCCTGTATTCTCGAGGGATTCTTGTCTTTCTAATTGAGAACATAGCAGTACTCCCCAGGATGAGAGTTTAATATTTTCTCATTCATTGTGTGGGTTTCTACCCACTGATATAACACACTATGACAAGATGAACACTTACATATTCCATAGAGGCAAAGCATTGCTTTTTATCCCCATGTTGTACTTAGAAAGAGATGTGAATTATTTTACAGAATTTAAAAGGCTTATATGAGTAGCTGAAAATACTATCTTTATATTCTATGCCTATTACTTATTGAGAGCTTTTTATATGCCAGGTCCAAAATTAAAAGTTTATATACTATATAGCAAGTCTCACAATTGCCCTATGAGGTAAAAAGTAAAAGTTTTTATATTTTATAGATAATAAAACTAAAGCTAAAAGAATTTGGGGAATTTACTTAAGACAACATAACTCCTAAATGGAGGAAGTAGAAATCCATCCATATTTGATTCCCATGAAGACTGAAAATATTGTGTAAGCTATTAGACATAGTGCAGTTTGGATATATAAAAACTCAATGATAGCTTTAATTAAACATCTTGATTTAATACTACTAGTATCATTACTACTAACATTGCATAAGCCATATTATACTAAAATATTAGTTGTTTATCCGAAATTCAAATTTAGCTGTGTTTTTTATATGTACTGTATTTTTATTTGCTAAATCTGGCAACACTATTTATTACTCATTCTATGTAGGATGTTTGCACTAAGAAAGGAAAAAGGAGATTCGCTGCAGCTACCTTCTTAGTTGTTCCACATCCCATCTCTGGATTCATGGTCCTGGGTTTACATGGACATAGAAAACATTCCTTGAGCAATTCTGGCCAACTACAAGACGGGCATCGTTTATCCTTCACTCCAGCTCTCAGGATGTGTGTTATTTGACCTCACCCAGAAACTCTTAAGTACACAAATATTCCTTGAGCAGTCAACATTATATCGAGCCTTGTTCTCTCACTATGTAAAGTAATTCCTGAGTGTAAATGTCCTAACTTTCCTTTTGTAGTGATGAAATGCAGTGCAGAGTTCAGCCATATGGTCTGATTAGAGCACTAGTCAAAGCAGCCAGGAGCCTAGTATATAACCTATCAATAAAGTATAGGACTAATTCCTCACTCAAAGAGTCTGATATCTCTTAGCAGAGAAATTGCTAACACTGACAAAATGATTTGAAACAATTATGCACAAAGTCCCTTACATAGAGAGGGTCTGTCAAGTTGTTGGCCTCTAGACTTTTATTCCAATTTCCTAAAAAGCACCTTAAATTATCTTTGTAAAACTACCCTTCCCACACTTCATACCAGATTGGTTTAAACCAATGACTAAAACCTCTCACACATTTTGCCCTTAAATAGTTTACTCAAGGAAAGGCCTGTCCCTGGATTTGAAGCAGGGAGGTAAGAAGAGACATTTGCTGGGACTTCTGAAAAGTATCTTCTCTATTTTACAGATGCAATCATAAGAAATATTCCCTCTTCCTGTGAATTTGATGGTTTAGTTGCTTTGGAATGTGGGGTCATTTTGCTACTGTGAGGAGAGAGATACTGGAACCTTTAGAGGCCATTTTTTGTGGTGCCTGAGACTAAAACTGATGCTTTGGAACATGGAGAAGACCGACTTACAAAGTATCTAGGCTCTGGGTAGCATAATTTGAACTTCTGGATCAAGTTTCAGTCAAAGTCTCTAGGGTTCTTCCTAAGTGAGTCGATAGACATTCTTTGTTGGCTAAACCAGTTTGAGGTAGGTCATGTTTTGTCACTTGAAGCACTAAACTTCTGACAGATATATTTTGTATCTATTCATTTCGATTTCAATTTGACCCACCCCACGAAAAATATGTTTTATCATAATACATGGAATACAAAAATGGAACATAACTTAGAAAAGGTGAGGTTGGGGGTTGGGTGGATTTGATATGAAATGGAGCCAGGAATGAAGCTCACCTTATATAAAAATGCCCACTGTGAAATCCTTACGCTTGCTCTGGCAGCCCAGAGATTTGTTGTAAGCTTCCTAGCATGCAATGCAAGAGGAATCAGCTTGTTCACTTACCCAATTCACAGGGTCCCTTGGCTAAATTCCAAGATGTTACTCAAGAGAACTGCAAGTTACAAAAATCTAAAAGCATATAGGAAAGTGGGGAGCTACAGTTAAGAAAACCTTCCTACAGAAGGTCACACTCAAGGTGGGAGATGGGGAAGAATGTGTACAGGGGAGGAGAATGAAGACTCCAAGAAGATGAAACAACAGGAGCAAGTTTAGACCTGGGAACCATCTTGTGTAGAGGACTGTGAGGTGACACATTTGAAGTTCATAGTTATGGTGAGATGGGGTAGATGGTTATTTTGAAATATAGGGTCAAATTGTAGAGCAGTATGCAAAAAAAATCCTATTGAGAGTAGCTGTTATCTCAAGGTTATCATGTACTTAAATTTCTTTGAATCTCATAATATATCTGTGCCAGAAATTATGGCTTGAAGAACAATGGGGACAGTTTGTGAATAAATTTCAACAACAACAAAAAAAACTGAGAATAAACAAATTCCCTTGCAAAAAATAAACAACATATGAGTTTAATTCTCCTGTTGTGTAAATTAGTCCTCAGTAGTAATTTAGGTAAATTGCACTACCCAACCCAAAGATCTAAATCTTTTTTAAATAAAATTTTATTGAAGTATATCATTCATAGATGAACATATATAACAATAAGTGTATAGTAAAAATTGTGAACTTACAAAACAACATGCATATTATCATACAAAGTTCCCAGACTTTACCCCACCATCAACACATTGCATTGTTGTGAAATATTTGCTAAAACTATGAAAAAGCATCATCAGAATATTACTACTAACTACAGTCCATATCTTTTACTTGGCATACTTTCCCCAATGCACCCGATTATTACCACCCAGTATTAGTATTATGTATTTGCTATTGTTCATGAAAAAACATTCTCATATTTGTTCCGTTAACCACAGTCCTTCTTCTACCACAGGATTCCCAGTGTTATGCAATCCCATGCTCTGTACAATATATTCAAAATGAGCATTCAATGGCTCTCCTTTTCATACAGAATTGTGCTGTCATCATCTCAGTGAATTTTAGAATGTTTCCATTACTCCAAAAAAGAAAATCCTGCACCCTCTTATACCCTCTATGTCTCTTAGAATTGATATATCTTCACCTTTGCTGCAAAAATATTATAATATTACTGTTAACTATCGTCTGTAAATTACATTCATCGTAATTTTCCTGTATATCACCATATTCTAAACACTTTGTAAAAGAAGAACATTCTTATATTTATACTATCAATCACAGTCTTCATCCACCACCAAAATCACTGTTATATATTACCTAGATTTTCTCTAGTTTCCTTTCAATTGACATTTAGGTCTACAGACTACCCCTTTCAGCCACAACCACATTTATAAATCAGCACTGTTAGTTATACTCAATATAATGTGTAACCACCAATTCTACCCATTTCTACACTTTTACAATAAACCTTATTAAAAATTCTACATATATTAAGAATCAGTTCCCATTCTCAATCCACATTCTATCTCCTAATAACCTATACACTAGAGTTTATCTCCATGAGCTTACTCATCATATTTAGTTCATATTTGTGAGGCCATACAATATTTGTCCTTTTGTGTCTGACATTTCACTCAACATAATGTTCTCAAGGTTCACTCATGTGGTCATATGCATCTGAGTTTCATTTCTTCTTACAGCTGAATAGTATCCATTTTATGTCTATGCCACATTTTGTTTGTCCATTCATCAATTGATGGACACTTGGGCTGGTTCCATATTTTAGCAATTGTGAATAATGCTGCTATGAACATCAGTGTGTAAATGTCAGTTTGTGTCCTTGCTTTCAGTTCTTCTGAATATATTCCTAGTAAAGGGATTGACTGGATCATAGGTCAGTTCTAAATTCAACTTCTTGAGGTAATGCCAAACTGTCTTCCACAGAGTCTGTACCATTCTTCATTCCCACCAACAGTGAAGGAGTGTTCCTATTTCTCCACATCCTTTCCAGCACTGATAGCTATTTCTTTAATAATGGCCATTCTATAAGTTGTGAAATGGTATCCCATTGTAGTCGTTTTGATCTATATTTACCTAATTGCTAGTGATGTTGAACATTTTTTTCATGTGTTTGGCTATTTGTATTTCCTCTTTGGAAAAATGTCTAATCAAGTCTTTTGCCCATTTTTTAAATGGGGGGGTTGCTTCTCTTTTTATAACTCAGCTGTATGATTTCTTTATATAAGATAGGTATCAAACCCTTATCAGATATGTGCTTTCCAAATATTTTCTCCCATTGAGTAGGCTGACTTTTAACTTTCTTGACAAAGACTTTTGAAGAAAGTTTAATTTCGAGGAAATCCCATTTATCTATATATTTTTTCACTGCTTGTGCTTTGGGTGCAAGGTTTAAGAAATTAGCACCTACCACAAGATCTTGAAGATGTTTCCCTATATTTTCTTCTAGGATTTTTATGGTTGTAGTTTTCATATTTGGTCTTTGATCCATTTTGAGTAAACTTTTGTATAAGGTGTGAGATAGGGGTCCTCTTTCTTTCTTTTGGATATGGCTATCCAGTTTTCACAGCACATTTGTTGAATAGACTGTTCTGGCTCAGCTGGGAAGGCTTGACAGCCTTGTGTAAAATCACCTGATCATATATGTGAGGATCTATTTTTGAGGTATCAGTTTGGCTCCATTGGTCAATATATCTAAATTTCTGACAGTACAATGCTGTTTATACCACTGTAGCTAAGTAATATGCTTTGAAGTCAGGAAACGAGATTCCTCCAACTTTCTTCTTTTTTATTCAGGGTCCCTTACCCTTCCAAATTACTTTGACTATCGGCTTTTCCATTTCTGCAAAAACAGCTGTTCATATTTTTATTGGGATTGTGTTGAATCTGTAAATCAGTTTTGCTAGAATTAACATCTTAACAATATTTAGTCTTCCAATCCATGAATGCGGAATGTTCTTCCATTTATTTAGGTCTTCTTTGGTTTCTTTCAGCAATGTCATATATTTTTCTGAATACAGGTCCTTTTTATCCTTGGTTAAGTTAATTTCTAAATATTTGATTCTTTTAGTCCTCATTATAAATGGGATTTTTTGTGACTTCTTCCTCAGCTTTCTCATCAGAAGTGTATAGAAATGCTATAGATTTTTGTGTATTAATCTTGTATCCCACATCTTTGCTGTTCTTTATTAGTTCTAGTAGCTTTGTTGTAGATTTTTCAGGATTTTCTCAATATAAGATCATGTCATCAATGAATGGCAAAAGTTTTACTAATGCCTTTAGTATTTGGGTGCCTTTAATTTCTTTTTCTTGCCTAATTGCTCTTGCTAGAACTTCTAGTCCAATATTGAATAACAGTGGTGACAGTGGAAATCCTAGTCTTATTCCCGATCTCCATGGGAAATCTTTCCATCTTTCAATGTTGAGTAGAATGCTAGTTGTGTTTTTTTCATGTATGTAATTTATCATGTTGAGAAAGCTTCTTTCTATTCCTATCTTCTGGAGAGTTTTTATCAAGAAAGGGTGCTGTGTTTTGTCAAATGCCTATTCTGCATCAATTGAGAGGATCATGTGATTTTTCTTCTTCAATTTATCAATGTGGTTTATTACACTAATTAATTTTCTTGTCTGAACCATCCTTGCATACCTGGGATAAAACTCACTTGATAGTGGTGTTTAATTCTTTTAATGTGCTTTTGGATTTGGTTTGCAAGTATTTTGTTGAGAATTTTTGCATCTATCTTCATTAGAGAAATTGGTCTGTAGCTTCCTTTTTTGGTAGCATCTTTATCTAGCTTTGGTATTAGGGTGATGTTGGCTTCATAGAATGAGTTTGGTAGAGTTCCTGCCTGTTTAATTTTTTTTAAAGAGATTAAGCAAGATTGATATTAGATCATCTTTGAATGCTTGGTTGAATTCACCTGTCAAGACATCTGGTCCTGGGCTTTTCATTTTTGATGACTGTTTCAATTTCTTTATTTGTGATTGGTTTATTGAGGGCTTCTATTTCTCCTAGGGTCATTGTAGGTTGTTTGTACGTTTCTAGGAATTTGCTCATATCATCTACTTTGTTTAGTTTGTTGGTGCACAGTTATTTATAATATCCTCTTATGATCTCTTTTGTATCTGCATGGTCAGTGGTAAAGCCTCCCCACACCCATTGCTGGTTTTATTTATTTGCATCTTCTCTCATTTTTCTTTGTCAGTCTAGCTAAAAGTTTATATTTTGTTGATCGTCTCAAAACATGAACTTTTGGTTTTGTTGTTTCTCTTTCATTTGTTTCTCATTTTCATTTATTTCTGCTCTGATCTTTATTTCTTTCCTTTGGCTTGGTTTGGGATAATTTTACTGTTCTTTTTCTGTTTCCTTCAAGTGTGCAGTTAGGTCTTCAACTTTAGTTCTATCTTCTCTTTTAATGTAAGTATCAAGGGCTATAAATTTCCCTCTCAGCACTGCCGTTGCTATATCCCACAGGTTTTGATATGTTGTGTTCTCATTTTCATTCTTCTGAGATATTTACTGATTTTTCTTGCAATTTCTTTTTTAACCCACTGATTACTTAAGAGTGTTGTTAAATCTCCTTATATTTGTGAATTTTCCCTATTTCCACCCATTATTGATTTCCAGCTTCATTCCATTATGTGTTTTGTATAATTTTGATCTTTTAAAATTTATTGAAACCTGTCTTGTGAAGCAACATATAGTCTATCGGGAAAAGGATCTATGAGCAGTTGAAAATATTGTATATCCTGGTGTTTTGTGGAGTAATGCTCTTTAAAAATATGTTAGATCTAGTTCATTAATCATATTATTCAAGCTCTGTTTCTTTCTTTATCCTCTGTACAGATGCTCTAACCAATGCTGAGAGGGATGCATTGAAGTCTCTAACTAATTTTGTAGAGATGTCTATTTCTCCCCTCAGTTTTGCCAGTGTGTGCCTCAATTTATCTTAGGGCAACCAGATTAGGTGCATAAATACTTATTATAGTTATTCTCTCTTGGTGAATTGCCCCTTTTATTAATATTTAATGACCTTCTTCACCCTTATAATATTTTCTTTTAAAATAACAGTTTGCATTTAAAATCTGTTTTGTCTGATATTAGTATCGCTCTGCCAGATCTTTTTTTTTTTTTCATTTACTATTTGCATGGAATATCTTTTTCCAGCCTTTCACATTCATCCTAGTTAGGTCCTTATGTCTGAGCTGAGTCTTTCATAGATAATATATAGATGGCTCATATTTTTTATCCATTCTGTCAAACTGTCTTTTTTTTTTTTTTTTTTTTTTTTTTTTTTTGAGATACCAGGGCTGGGGATTGAACCCAGGACCTTGTATGCAGAAAGCCAGTGCTCAACCACTGAGACACATTGGCTCCCCTGAGTTGGTTTTCATTTGTTTGCTTGTTGTTTGATTTTGTTTTTAAGAAGTACTGGGTACCAAACCCGGAACCTCCCATGTGGGAAGCAGGCACTCACCACTTGAGCCACATCCACTCCCAATCTATTTCTTTTGATTGGGGAATTCAATCCATTAATATTCAATGTAATTAATGTAAACACAGTACTTAATTTGTCCATTTTTTCCTTTAGCTTTCTGTTGTCATATCTTTCTATTGTCTGACTTTTTACCCTTTAAGTTACCCTTACTGATGATCTTCATTTCTAAGGTCTTCTCCATGTCTCTAGCCCTTGTTTTTTTCCTTTCAAGCTGTGGCACTCTTTTTAGTATTTCTTGAAAATCTGGCCTTTTAGTAACATACTCTCTGTTTTTGTTTTGAAATTTTGAAGGCTTTAAGCTCACCCTCATCTTTGAAGGGCAGTTTTGCCAGATAAGAGTTTTTCTCTTCCTGTATCTTAAATATACCATACCACTGTGTTCTTACCTCTATGGCTTCTAATGACAAATTGGCCCTTAGTCTTATTGAGGTTCCCTTGTATGTGATGCATGTTTTTTCTCTTGCTGCTTTCAGATCCTCTCTTTATCTCTGGTACTTGTCATTCTGAATAGTAGGTGTCTCAGAGTGGGGTCTATTCAGATTTATTCTGTTTGGTGTGCATTGTCCTTCTTGGATATTGATATTTATGTCTTTCATAGGGGTCAGGAAGTTTTCAGCCATTATTTTCTCAAATATTCTTTCTGCCCCTTTTCTGTTTTCTTCTCCTTCTGGGACACCGACAATGTGTATGTTTGTGTGTTTTGCATTGCCATTCAATTCCCTGATACCCTGTTCCATTTTGTCCATTCCCTTCTCTTTCCTGTTCTCCTGACTTTTCTAGTTCAGATGCTTGGTCCTCCAATTCACTAATTCTGTCTTCCATCAAACCTGCTGTTATATGTCTCTGATGCATTTTTTACAACTTCTACGCTTTTTTATTTTTATTTTTTATTTTTAAAGATACTTAGATTATACAAATGTCACAAAAAATACAGGGGATTCCCATATGCCCCACTCCCCATACCTCCCACATTTTCCCACATTAACAACATCCTTCATTAGTGAGGCACATTCATTGCAATTGATGAACACATTTTGGAGCATTGCCACTAAGCTTGGATTAAAGTTTGCATTAAAGTTTACTCTCTCACACACACAATTCTGTAGGTTTTGGCAAGATTTTTAATAGCCTGTATCTGTCATTGCAATGTCATTTAGAACAATTCCCAAGTCCCAAAAATGACCCGTATTACACCTGTTTATCCCTCTCCCTGTCCTCACAACCTCCAGTAACCACTGCCTCCACATCATTGATATAAGTTCTTCCATTGCTAGAATCACAATAAATCTATAGTAGAATACCAGTAAGTCTACTTTAGTCCAGTTGTGTCTTTCATTCCCATAAACTCTGTTATTTTTCTTTTCAAGCTTTCAAATTGTCCTTTATGCTTGCCCAGTGTCTTAATATCCTTTATTTCTTTGGTCATATTTTCTTTCAACTCCTTAAATTGATTTAGGAAATTTGTGTGATTATCCTTGATTTGTTGTCTTAGATCCTGTGTCTCATCAGGATTTTTATTGTTGTTTTTTTCCTGTGGCTGGGCCATCTCTTCCTGTTTCTTAGTATGGCTTGTAATTTTTTGCTGAATATGTTGGTGAATTTACTCTGACATTCAATTTCTCTGTCTTGCCTACTGGTTTTGTTTCATGGCTCTTCTTTGATTTTTGGTTCATTTTATTCTAAATCTTTAAAATTGTCCAGATTAAGTTATCAAAATAGGGTCAGGGATTCAGTAATCAGGTGCAGATCCTCTCCAATCAAGAGAGATTCCTAAAAGCACTTTTTCTCTTTGCAGTTTCCTGGCTGGCCAGCAGATGGTGCTTGTCAGCAAATCTTTTCATGGAGGTATCTCTTTCAACCTCCACTTGGCTGTGATTTTTGTCTGGCCAGAGTCAAGATTAAAAGCAGGCTCTGGTGGCCAAACTCACTGAAACCACTCTCTGCTCTCCACTGCACCTTCCCTCTTACCAGGGAGGAAGATGTCTGTTCCACTCTGAGTTAGCAGCAGTGAGCCACAGGTTATATCCAGGCTGTTTTTCATGAGGATAGCAGATGGATGCCATTCCTACTGGCGGGGGTTAGTAACTCATGGTTTTCATTTTGGCTTCTTCATTTCTCTTTCCCTCCCCATCCTGGAGGATGTCAGCATTCTCCTGGTCTGCAGATCCTGAAAGTAACTCCCTTGGACAGTTTATTGCCCTTCCTCCATTGTTTTTATGTAAGAGTTGAGCCCTGCCTACCTACTCCAATGCCATCTTCCCAGAAGTCTCCCAAAGATCTAAATCTTGAATAAAATAATTCTAATTTGTACCCTGTCAAGATTATACACAAGAAGTTTAGTGTCCTTTTCTTAATCTGGTAGGATGAGTAGAAAACTAATAACAGCCTTAAATTCTTATTGTCATCATTCTAACTGGAGTGTTCTATTTAGTGGCCCTATGAGAAATACTTTAATTACAATACCCAGAAGTCCCTCAGAAATCATGAATTATCTGTGGATAGTGTTTAATTTGTACCCTCTGAATACTTGTGGATGTCAATTAAATTTTTTTGTTACCACAGTTGCTTTGTTACGTTGGGCAATTGAATTAACCTCTCTGAGCCTTAGGTCTCTCATTTACAAAATAGGTGCAGTGTTAACTACCTCCTCAGTGCTCTTTTGATGATTAAGTAATAAATTACATAGTAATACTTAGCAGTAGTAGCAACTATCATTTGAGTGATTACTGTGGGCTCAAGCTCTAAAATTGTTACATGAATTAATAATTTTAAAATTCTTATTTCTATACTATGGGTTTTCTCATCCCTACAGATGATTAATCTTGGATCCATAAAGGCTTATCAGTTTACCCAGTATTATTTAAAAAGTAATCCCTATGATATATATTACTTCCTATCTAAGTAGTCATTCTATTGCCACCAATATTCCAAATTAAAACTTTATACTTTTTCTTTGGAACAAGAAAATGTTTTACATTAAAATGGAGTTACTGGTCCTCAAAGGGTCCATTTAGGTAGTTGAGGTCATAGATTATTGTCTCTATTTTACAGACAGATATGAAGAATTGACGGTGCAATGTAATATATTAGCTTAATGGTTTATTATGGGAGAAATTATCTTTATTTAATTGTTATCTCTTTCAATGGTTTTCAAACTTTTGTATTCCCAAGAATCACCTGGGGAACTTGCCAAAAGTGCAGAATCTAGGTTCTTACCCTCTCCTTCTCCGGGGAGAGGTCCAGGAATCTGCATTTCAATAGGCACTGCAGCCAATTCTGATGGAAGTTGTACATAAGCTACATTTTAAAAAAAGATTTATTTATTTATTTATTTATTTATTTATATCCCCCTCCCCCTTTGTTGTTTTTGCACCCATTGTCTGCTCTCTGTGTTCTTCTGTGTTTGCTTGTCTTCTCTTTAGGTGGCACCGGGAACAAATCTTGGGATCTTCCGGAGTGGGAGAGAGGCACTCAATCTCTTGTACCACCTCAGCTCCATGGTCTGCTGCGTCTCCTATTGCCTCTCCTCTTTGTCTCTTTTTGTTGTGTCACCTTGATGCGCCAGCTCTCCGTGTAGGCCAGCACTCCTGCGTGGGCCAGCACTCATGTACAATCCAGCATTCTGCGTGGGCCAGCTCTCCACCCAGGCCAGCTCTGCTCAGGCCAGCTCGCCGCACAGGCCAACTTGCCTTTCCACCAGAAGGCCCCAGGAATCAAACCCTGGACCTCCTATATGGTAGATGGGAGCCCAAACGCTTGAGCCACATCTGTTTTCCATAAGCCACATTTTATGAGAAACTGTGCTGGAGTTCAGTAACCACCGGAAACCAGTACCTACATACAGATGATAACAAAAGTTCTGACTAGAAAGGAAAAAAAGGTGGAATAAGTAAAAGGTGGAAAGACTACTTATCATTTGCTTGTGCAATAAGCCCACTCCTACCTCCAGAATGGATCATGTGATATAGGCCTAAGCCAATCAACATATCAGATTACTGGTATACCCTGTGATTGGTTCAAACTTGCTTAAGCAGGTTCAACCACAGTAAATCACATAAGAGCTACCCAAAAGGGGCATCTTTCTTCTTGCTGAGATGAGAGTCCTGAGGATGTGAAGGCTTGTTGTAGACATATTGCCCTTTCCTGGAATCTAAGATTAAAGCCCAAACAGCAGAATTCAAGTCCTTAAGATATTGTTTGAATTCTGAATCCAGCTCTGCATGAAACTACAATCTACCTCTATACTTCCCAACTTGTGAGTTAGTGAATTCATATTTGACCTGAGCCAGTTTCACTTGCAATTGATAGAGTTCTGATATTGATGGTTTCCATCTAAATTTAAGGACAGGACAAATAGAAATTCACTGAATGGCAGTTTTAAAAGAGCGGACCTCCTAAAATTGCCTTAAGGACAACTTTCCCAGATCTTACAATATGCTGATATTGACTCAAGAAGTTAAAATTTATGGTTATCACTTACTGAACACTCATTGTGCCAGATTTTATGCTAAGAACCATTTCCTTTAACCCTCAGAGCTACCTCTTATAGTAGACATTATTATAAACCCAATTTACTTACATGAAAAATGAGGCTTGGAAATATTAAGAAACTTTTCCAAGACTATCTGGCTAGTAAATGACTAACTCATGATTCATTTCTTGGCTGCCTGACTCCAAGGACTGAGAACTTAACCACTGCAGTATATCATCTCTAAAAATAATTTTGGTAGTACTGAGCTTCTGTAATTATGCTTGCTCAGAAAAATAAAATGCCTTGGGGATTTTTCTGGGGGTGAAGGGGGACTTAAACTGCACTTGAACTTCTTTGTTAGGAGCCAGTGGATTTATAACACATTAAATCCATCTTTCACTTACTCCTGGCTGGCAGGTCACCACTCATCTATATTTACAGTGGTTTAACATGTTTGATGAGAACCCTAGAGTTTTCTTTTTGATCTGTAGCCTGCAGAATGATGGGGATGCAAGGAATGTGGGGTGGGAGTCGGGAGGTATCACATCCACACGTTTCAAATGGCACCGTCCCTTCAGGTTTCTATCTGCTTATTGGAGTGATACTCCTCCTCCTTTTGTTCAACTCATTTATCTGCACCAGTGTAACACACATTTGTACTGGCACACAAGAGTCTACTCAACTAAACATCAAGCTTGCAAGCCAACAGATCACATGATTAGGGCAGGCTGTTTTGATACAGAGAGACGTAGCTTGCTGATGCCCTGAATGCAAAGTGCAGCATCTGTTTGTGATAATGCTTACTGCCTCTTGGGAGAGAACCACGGACTGCTGCAATCTGCCAATTTTAGTCTGCTTTTGGGTTGTTGAAAACAAAACTCTTTTATAAATCACCTGGGCATTGTTTTTTGACTAGCCAGCATTCTTGATGTAATCTTCAAATATCATATATTCTTAGAGTGACCGTGTTCAAATGTTTTTTTATCATGAAGTTGGTGATGATAACTAATCACTTGGATGCCAAACATTTACTTGGGTATGTTACATTATTATGTTATTCATAACAGGCCAATAGGAAATATGCTATTATTGTTCCATTTTACAGTTCAGGAAATGGAGGCTCAGAGTAGTTCGGTGGCATGCCAATAATCACAAGGTGATGAGTTGTGAAGCAAAGATCATATCCATGTTGTCTGACCCTTAAATTCTATCATATTAACGAATACAGTCTAGTGGTTCTCAAAGTTTAGTGCATATCAGAAACACCACAGGGAGTGGTAGTAGCTCAGTGGTTGGGTGGTTGAGCATCTCCTTTGCATGTATGAAGTCCTGGGTTCAATCCCTGGTACTTTCTAAAAAACAAACAAAAAAACACCAGGAGGGCTTGTTAAAATATATATTGCTGGGCCTCACTCCCTGAGTTTCTTTATCAGTTTCTTTATCTGCAATGCAGCTAATAATTTGCAGTTCTACAAAGTTCCCAGGTGGAGCCTGTCTGAAGACCATACTTTAAGAATCATCAGTCTAGTCCAACTGCTTCATTTCAGAGATGCAAAGCCAAAACTCAGAGAAGGGACCTGCTCAAGATCACAATGTGAATTAATGGCCAAAAGAAAATTCAAATCTAGGTCTCTTAGCTCTCAAGCAGTTTTCAGTATAAGAAAGCACTATCCCTTTTACATTTATAATAAAGAGACATAATGTTTGGCTAAAAACACAAATAATTTCTCTAACAATTTGCTAAAAAGACCGGCATTCATGAATTATGATTAATTTAATTAGCCTTTTTGAGTCTTATATTCCTTTCCTTTACCAATTCCTACTTTGTAGTTATGGCATAAGAATTGGGAATAGTTAGAAATTCCCTCCACTGGAATATAAGTTGCAAGAAATCAGGTGCTTTGCTTATCTTTGTTCCTTATTGTATTCTTACATCTTTGGAATGCTGCCTGACACATATTATATACTAATAAAAAAATTTTGAATGAATAAATATAATGCCTTTTTCATTGCAGGAAATCAATAAATAGTAGCTTTATTTCTATTTTACTATATCATCAACATCATCACCCATTCCCAAAGTTTCCTGATTATTTTCCTATCCTATTTTCCTCACCTTCCAGATTTTTTACACTCTCTTTACCTGCCAAAACCATATTTTAAGGTAATGCTGTTTCATTTTATGACTTCAAGAAGCAGGCCAGATGTTAAGTTTGTTTTTTGTTATTTTTTCAGCAGATTCACACTATAGTCCTTGATCTATTGTTTCCAAATGGGGAGCTCTAAATTACTACAAACATTGTGCCTTGGCTGCCTTTTAAATCTTTTCAAGCAGCCAGATTTGAAAGGAAGAGGGTCTTGAGTCATTTGAGACATCTTTTAACCCTTTGGATAACAACAAAACCACTCATGCAGAGTTGGAATGGAGCTCCCCCTACCCCACATAAGTTCTCTCTTGCCTCAGCAGATAATCAGGCATACAGGAAAGAGGCTTTGCTGAATTTTTGTACCACATTCTTCAAGCCTGAGATGGTCTGGCATTAAATATCCAGGTTTCCTGTGAAAGGAGGCATCCACGTGAACTGATGGAAAGCAGAGCTTTGCGCAGTGGACGGTTTCTGGAGGCAAGGAGTGAAAGAGACGGAAAAAAATACACTGTTATCTCTAACCCATAGGTTTTCAACTGTTTGCCTGACAGATTGATGGGGTCAACATCTTAAAAATCCTGAAGCACAGGCACAATTCAAGACTATTTGAATCAGAATCTCTGGGGGTGAGTCCCAAGAATCTATAGTGCCCAAAAAGTCACTGGTTGCCAAATTCCCTCCAAGGACCAGTGTGAGTGTTGCAGAAGATTTTCAAAATCCTAAAGTGGGTCAGTATAAAAGACTGTCCTGTATTCTGGCAGTAGTAGTCCTCCTAGAATTGCTTGGCAAGTCATTAAATAAATAAAATGCTGTTATAACTCATGTTGGAGTAGGCTACATATAGGCTACATATCAGGAGAAGAAGGAAGATTGTAATCAAAGCCTGTAATTCAGAACATCTGGCCTCCTGACTTCAATCTGGAGCCTGTGGTTGAAATCACTGCTGTTTCTTCTGTTTGTAGCAGAGGCATGTGACAATTTTAATATGGATTGCCTGTCTCCCTTTCAGCCATCAGGAAGGCATCTCTTTGAGGCTTAGTTTCAGCTGCTCTGGAGGAAGGGTGCCTATTGCATTGAGGTTATCTCCCATTGAGGTTACCCTCCCAGGGTTCCCGATGTGAACTTCATTTATGACAGGTAGCCTAAGCCTTAAATGAGATTATCCTATACATACAAGCTAAGTATTCTGAAAATCCATATATATACTTGTATGAAATGCATTAGGAGACACATAAAGAACAACTTAAATTTATTTATATAGATTATATCCTTTCTACTTATTTTGGTTTCAAAATAGTCTTTGTTTTAAAAATAACAGCAATAGTAATTTTAGCTTTAAAAAATTATACATTTATATAATTGAAGAAAATATTGGTAATGCTCTTTGTGGGAGACTTTTTCATTTATTTATTTTTAGTTGAACAGGCTGTGAAATCCAGAAGTCTAGGGACACCACACTCTTTGATAGAGAATGTCCGGAACATCGTAACTCTCAATCATTATTGTTTTGTTGTTTTTGATAGTAATCAGCAATGACTACACTATTCAAATGAGCTGTTTAGAAAGAGTCCTCATTTTCCCTTGTGCCACCAGAAACTGACAGGTTTTCCTTCTGATGGAAAAGAGTAATGACCACCCATTACATTTCCCAGTTTCCATTTCATGTAGTTCTGAGGCCTCAAACTGGTTCCCTTATAACTGAATTCAGGTATCAAATGATAACAGATAATTAAGTGCTTGATAAGAAGGATTTTCTTGCTATAGCCCTGAAACACTTCTTAAAGTGAAATCTTTCTTTCTCCTAATGTCCCGTAGCAATTTAGCAGTCCTCTTGACTGGTACTTATTGTTACTTTCTTGAAAAATATGTAATTATATACAAGCAGAACCTGGGCATCAAAGAATTCAACAGTCCCAATTTCAACTCTTCATAAGTGGCCCTGAAGCATCCATAATTTATATAATTTGTCTCATTGAGCATGAATTTATCTCACACTCACTTTGAGCTGGTGTAAAAAGTGAGTATCCTAGCTAATGTGATACCTTGGACAATTGCTCAGCATCCCCATCTCAACACAGTTCTACTGATCTCAGTTTGCCATTTGTGTTAGGTCAATACTTTGTAATTTTATCAAAAGCAACCTAGAATATTTTAGTGAAAACTAAAATAGTATTTAATTGGTGGTATAAGGCTGTTGGTAAGAAATCTTTGATTTTTTTATATTAATGAGAATCAGAGAAATAATAACTACGAGATACATTAATTGATTACTTACTATGTGCCTGACAGTTTACAAACAACCTTACAGTCATGATCTCATCTGATCATCACAACTCCATGGGTAAGTTGTATTATTAAATCCATTCTGCAGAACAGAAAAATGAAGCATAGTGGGTTTGGTTCAGATTCATATAGGGAGAGCTAAGAGGTGAAACATTTATGTCTGACTCCCAAAAGTGCCCTTTAAAATTTCTGTTGGTCTCTGTTCTACCCACCTTATCCCATCATCTCACATCATTTCTTATATTCTTTATCTCTTATAAATTCAATCTGGTCATGAGTTTCATCTTATTCAATTTATCTTCCTTGGGATACCTAAACAGAACTTTGGATATAGCAGTGATTTGTTAAAATAGGTAGGTGAATGAATCCAAGAATGAATGATGCATCTGCTTATTTCAGTCATTTATATTCTCCTTACTTCATCAGCAAAAATTGAATAAACAAATAACCTTCCTTGTGCATTTATTCCATGTCCTCCAAAAATGCTATAGAAATTCTGAATGCTGAATAAAGAGAAATACCACCTGTATTTAAAGGTCTTCAAGGTCAAACAACGTAATGAAATATTCCCTTTGCTAAAGACATTAAATGCTATGAGTCAACCAGAGGCAGGTTAGTACAAGGTAACGGAGGAGAAGACAAGCCACAACATGGCCGGCAGACAAAATGGCCAACAGAAAACATGGCCAACAGACAGCATGGCTGACAGATAACATGGCTGACAGACTGCATGGCTTGCAGACAGCATGGTTGCAAGACCTCGCTGGGACCTTGAGTGTAACCTTGAGGTGCCAGTTTCTCTTTCCGGGACCTCCCCTTGGCCCCAGATATTCCAAACAGGTCTCACCATTGGCCCCCACCATTGGTGGGGTAACCAATAACCACTGGGGCCCCATCCCCTTATCATTAGGAAGGGGGAGAAATAATTAACAGTTTAAAAGGTAATCACAGGAGGCAGAGCTCGCTCTCTCTGCCTAGAGGAGCCTGCACCAAATATTGGTGTGTATGTCTATCTTTATTCCCCATTTCTCAGCAAAGTCTGTTCCTTCCCCCATTTCCCAATAAATTCTTTTTACTGGCCTAGCTAAACTGGCATGTTCTTAAATTCGTTTATATGACATAGCCAAGAATCTAGAGGAATCCAATGTTTCTCCATCTTCAAACCTCTGTAGCTCATCCTGCTGTATCCCAACATCACTTTGGCTTTTCAAGAGGATTCTGACTCACCCAGATAGTACCAGGGAGGACTTGCCTAGCCTCCTGGAAGAGAACACAAATAATAACTCATTCTTTCATGATATATATCTAAAGCTACTAAAACAACACGTAGTTAATTTCTCCAGCAGTGTATATTGTAATGAAGTGAGTTAAATAGTAATTTATTTATAATATAAGTGATAAGAAGAATGAGAGAGGGCAATAAGGGTACAAAACAGGCAAACTATCCTATTTTAGGGGCCTCTGGGAAAGCTTCCCTTAGGAAGTGATATTTGAGCAGTAACCGAAGTAGAAAATGCATTCCATATTAGTGGGAGTCTGTTTGAAGCTGGACAGAAGCCCCCAATGCAAAGGGAACAACATGTGTGAAGGGTTTAAAATGGCCAGGATCATAAAGCACTTGAGAAAATGAAAACATTGCAAGTGAATTTTGATTAAGTCCTAACTCATGTTAACATGTTGGGGTTATGGGTGCCACCTATTAGAAGAAGAAGAAAAAAAAAAAGAGGAATCTTTCAGGCATGATCTCTGATTATTACCTAATAAAAAAATCAAATAAATTATAAAAAGAATATCTCTTCTCAGAAAACTCTTACATTATTTCCTAATAATTATTGGGCCAAAAAGGAAATCAAACCAAAATTGAGCTCTTAGAAGGCACTGAAAAGAACATACCAGGCCACAACCTGTGAGACAAAGCAAAACTTGTATTTAGGGCTAATTTATGAGTTATAATTAAAGCAGAAAGATTAAAAAATTCAGAAATTTTGCCCTCATCTTAAGAAATTAGTAAATAACAAGAAAATACATCAGAATAGCCTAGAAAGTAGGAGTTGAAAAAAATAAAACTGGAAATAAGGAGTAAGAAAAACAAACAAATTGTCAGAGATAAATGCTTCCAAAAGCTGATTCTACTAAGCAACAAGCAAGCAAGCAAACAAATAAATAAAAATAGATGGGGAGCAGATGTGGCTCAAGCAGTTAAGCGCCTGCCTACCACATGGGAGGTCCCGGGTCAGTTCCCAGTGCCTCCTAGAGAAAAAACAAACAGATAATAAGCAAAAACAAAAGAAAGAAAGAAAAAACACAACGAGCAGACAACGAGTGCAAAAATCAGCAAAAAACCACTAGCAAATAGACGAGGGAGCCATGTTGGGGAACAGGGGAATAGATGGGAAACTGATGTGGCTCAAGCAGTTAAGTACCTGCTTCTCACATGGGAGGTTGCAGGCTCAGTTCCTGGTGCCTCCTAAATACAAAAAACCAAACAACTAGCAAATGAACAAAAAAATTAAACTCAGAGAAGCCGATGTGGCTCAGTAGTGAATCTCACATACAAGGTCCCAGGTTCAATCCCCGACCCCAGTACTGAAAAAAACAAAAGATGATAAAGTTGATACTTTATGACAGACATTCAGTTGTGTTGTGGAAAAGGTATGTTCTGGCTCTCAAGAGCCAATTGTACATATTTCTTCCCAAATCTACATTTCTCTAATACCATACTGATATCTTGAATTTAGCCATGGAGGGAGTATTTACACCATAAAAACTGGAAAATGCTACAAATCAGGACTTTTTTTTTCCTCCTCCAGAGAGACAGTCATTAAATATTTATTAAATATTTACTCACATACCACTGCATACATCTTCTGGGCAATACTTCTGAAAACCAATGGGAAATTAATGACTTTTTTTTAGCAGAAAATGAATTACCTAAATTAAACCAAGGAAGAAAAGTTGAAACATTTGAGATAAATTTCCAAAGAACATTGGAAAACAGTTTAAAATTCTACCATCTTAAAGGGCCCAAGACCAACTGATTTTTAGCTAAATTCTATTTATACAATAAAGAGCAGATGACTCTAATATCATATAAATTTTCCAAGCTATCCAAAAAGTTAAATCTCCCTAAATAATTTTATAAAATCATTATAATTTTTAATCCCAAAATAAGATAAAGTCACAAATCTTATTTATTACATGCACACTTTGAAATGAAATATTAACAGATTCTAACAACATAACAGAAATATAACAAATAGACTTTGTTCTAGGATTACAATGGTTGTTTAATGTGAGTAAAACTATCAAAGCAACATTTTACAATACATTTCAAGAGATATATAGACATGATTATATCAATAGTTGTAAAAACATCATGCTAAAATTTAGCCATTTCTCATAAATTCAAAAATAAGAATAGAAGGGAACTAAAAATAAAACAACATCAAACATTGAATATTGAAATATATAAATAATTTAAATAAAAATCAGAAACCAGACAAGGATTGCTAGTGAATGCAATAATACAAGAAAATAAAATAATCTATATAAATATTGGAAAACAAAGTATCAATAACTTAAAGATTTTATACTTAAAAATCTAAAACCATTAGAATAAATTATAGAATTTGGTAAGAGGCCTAAAGTCAATAATTTTCCTATCTTAGAAATGAAAATGGGAAATAGTTTTTATTTACAATAGCAATTAAAAAACTAAAAAAATGTCAAAAAATAATTTAAAATAAAAGTATAAAGAATCTTTATTAAGAACTAAAACAAAATCTAAACAAGAATGGTTTTGGATAAGAATACACACCATCATTTAAATATCAGTTTACCGAATATTGACATCAAAATATAATGCAAACCACAAGGATTTGTGTTATTTTCTTTCTAAAAATTGTATAAAATTACATTAAAGTTTGTATAGAAAAACACATATACAGAAATTGTCAAGAAATACCTGAAAGAAATGAATTATAAGGAGATACATGACTTATCAAATATAAAAAATATACTGTTTAGTAAATGTAATCAACTAAATATTGTATGGAATGAGAATAGGTAAATTGATCAGTGGAAGGAAATAAAGAATCCAGCAACAGAACTCAGTATTTATGACAATTTAATATATGACAAAGTTAATAAAATAAGATAGTGGGAAAATAATGATACATTTAACAAATGATACTTAAATGGTTAAACATCTGTGAAAAAAGATGAACCTTTACCTAATACAAAATCTGAAAATTAATTCCAGATGTACTCAATATTTGCATATAAAATTCAAATCTTAAAACTGAAATCTTAGAAAGCTAAGGGAAACTTAGAAGTAGAGGTGACCTTCTTAATCAAAACAAGAAAACAAAATATCATAGGGAAATTATATACATATGAAAATAATATATATACACACAAATATAACTAAGGTCTTTAGTATACATAGAGATCTTATGAATTGCAATAAAATTATAATTCAGTGGGAAAATGGGCAAAAGTTTCAAATAAGAAATTCATAGGAAAAAATATCCAAATGGCTAATAAAAATGAAAATGTTATTCAAATTACTAGTGGTCAAAGAAATACAAGTTTCTATCTATCTATCTCTCTGTCTCTATCTCTATCTCTATTTATCTATGTATCCATGTCTCTATCTATTCATCCATCCATCCATGCAGCCAGCCATCTATCAAAAAGAAATTGTGGAAAGATTAACCTTATCTCAGAGGAGTGGACACAGGATCTAGTGGAAAATTACTTTACTTTTATTTACTTTTTTTGTAGAAAGTATGTATACATTTATAATTTTAGTTATAATTTTTAAAACACCAAAATAAGTATTTTAATAGGTGCATAAGAAAGTCCAAGATTCTAGGATCAATAATAGAAAGTTGAAGAAAGGACAGCATGGAGAAGAAGAATTCAAATGATTGAAATTTTCTATTCTTGGTAAAATTCTGTTGACATTTGCTGGGTAGAACCTAAGGGCTTCTTAAGTCCAAGTGCTCCCAATCCATAGACATATAAGATTAATTAGGGTCTCACAGTGGTTTAGGACATTTGGGAGATGACCCCTGAGTCTCATTTTGAAATTGGAACTTCAATTGTATGGGTAAGACTATACAAATGTCATGACATTCTCAAAATTATCCATTGTGTTCTTTTGACATGTGGAGTATAATATTGCCTTAATTTCTTAGTGGTGCTTCACATCTGATATGTCTCCCTTAGGCATTGGTGATAGTAACTTTAAAAGCAAACTGTAATCAAGACTGTGGGCAAAACAAAATGAAAATTAGCTGTCCGTCTTCTAATGCTTCTCTATTAATCTACAAATGTTAGCACTCTAACATGTTGATAGGTAGGCACCTGCTATTCCATACACAGGTTTTAGCTGAGGATTGTAGCTCAGGGAAAGTTTGAGTGATACTATGAGACAATATAATAAGCATGTGCTCATGGACAGTCAAAAGAAGTAACACATACGATATTTTGCAACAGCAACAATGACAGGCATGATTGTTTCTAGATAAGTCTTTTGAAAAGCATTCATCTAATGTCTACTGGTTACAGCATATAAGATACGGAACCAGGCAAATCCAGAGAGCAAGTCCAACAAATCACTGGAGCTGAGCTAGGACTGACTTATTGTCAATATCACAATTGCCATTCTTCTGAAATAAATGTTTTATTGAATATGCACATGTACTTAATCATTTCTCTGTTCAAAATTCTATAGCTGTTCCCTATTGTACACTGGAAGGAAAAAAATTCCTTTGAAAGGTGTTTAGGTCCTTCATGATTCTTCCCCTCTCGAGTTGTCCAACCTCATTGCTATTTCTTGCATTCCAATATTAAATTCTTTTATTGCTCTTCACCTTTGTCTCTAAGCAATTGATTGTGTTCTTCTTAACTCCAGCCCTGCTTTGTCTGGGAAGCCTTCTTTTGCTTGTTCAAACTTAGAGACATCTTCCTTAATTCCATCCATCCCACAAATAGTTACATTATAGCAATTGTCATATTGTAGTGTTTTTCTTCACATGTCTGACTCCTGACTAAGTGTAGGATCTTTGAGGACAAAGTTCTTTCTCTCTGGTGTCATCAACACTGAGTGGAATGCAAAACACATAGTAGGTATTGATTAAAAATTTGGCAAATAAATGAAAACAAAATGTGTGTAGTACCTACTTTGATTAAAAAGAAGAAATGATAAATGCTATAATGGTTCCAATAAGAATCACCATAGGAATAGAAAGATAGATAAGGTGATAATACTAAGGGGCTAACTTGAATTCAGTGACTTAAAACTTTGATACAAGGTGGGATTCAAATAGCTATTTAAAAAAAAAATTCAATGTCCAATTCAAATAAAAGGACATTTGTGACAATTACATAGCAGCCATTTTTTAACCAGTGGAATGCTGTGATCAGTAAAGTATAGACTCTGCCCTCGGGTGGCTCAAAGCCTAGGGGCATGCAGAATAGTACAGTAGGTAAAGTCCATGTTCTAGAGTTCTGTGGACTTGGATGCAGTGCCATCAAATTATTAGCCGTGTGACTTGGGCTGGTTGATCTCTCTAGTTCTTAATCTATTTGTTTGTAAAAAGGATATGATAATGGAAGATTACAGGGTTGTTGTGAAGATTAGATAAGAAAATTCCTGTAAAGTGCTTGGAAGAGCCTGGTTAGGACAGAAACATACAAATATATTTTAGCTGCGAAAGTTATATGATCATTTTCCTATTTTACATTTGCAAGGTCCTAGGTCCCAAAGGAGTAATAGGAATCAATAGCGATCTAAGAAGTTATAAAATAGCACATCTCTAATTCCAAAGATAATTTCCAAAAAAAAATCATTGAAAAATTGTAAAAGATTTTTGAAGAAGATGCAAGAGTGAAGTAAAGATTCTATATAGTCTCTGTGAGAGGTAGATAGAAACAAATGACTTTCAGTTTGATTTCACAAAAATCTCCACAGTAATTAGAATTTTCTATCCAAAAATGGATTGGGCTGCTTCACTAGGTAACATGTTCTCTGCCATAATAGTTATAAAACACCATTGAACAATAATTTGATTTTTTGGAGAGTTAAAGGTAAATAATAATTTAGGAATAGCTAATAATATACAGCTGATCCAAGCAGATGCTATCAAAAGCCTCCAACACTAAATCTACAGTCTGGCTCTTCATTTATTGCGCCAAAGAGAGAAACATAATCAAGCCTTGGCTGCCACTTTACCAATCAACTGACTGTATTCTGGGTGGTTATGAGCTAATTTTAAAGCAACTTACTAACCATGCTGTGAAGCTATTGATTTTCCAATGATTGACCATCATTTTGCATCTATGGTCCCCCAAAATAGAAACAACAAAATCAAAATAATTGTAACTCATTGGTGAAAAGGCTGTACACTATTATTTCACACTGAGGTACTGAATGTATGTTTCATTTGGATTTGTACTTGAAGCTCTGAAAACAAAATGCTTTTTCCACATTAGTGAGGACATTCATCAGCACATATATTTAATCTTTTCCCAGCATAAAGCAACTGGTTGAAAGGTTCTTCAATGATTATGCCTACATCTAGTCACTGGAAGTTATCATTTGCTATTTAAAAGGCTGGGGTTTGGAATCAGGAAAACTAAGGATTGAGTCCCAGCTTTATCCACATGGCATTGGGGAAAAGAAATATCTCTGTGACTTAGTTTCCTTACTAGTAATAGAGAACTAAAATATTTATTGCACAGTAAATTTATGGGATCAAAATCAACAGTGTTTAACTATGTCTAGAATGATACTTAGCATCTTTACTATTAAATAATAATAACAAAAATTTTATTAGCATGCTCCCTTGTTTCCATATCTTGGTGGTTCCTACAGTTTATTAACTCCTAGATACTACTGAAGGGGACTGGAGACATAGAAGTCAGAATTGGTATAAATAGGAGGTTACTTATTGAAGTCCCTCCTTTCATAGGGGAGAAAATTGAGCGCCAACATACCACAGCTAAGTAAGAGAACAGCTGGGACTACATACTTCTTTCCTACCTCTGAGTCCAATGCTCTTTTTTTTAATAAAGATTTATTTATTTATTTTTCCCTCCGACCCCCTCGTTTTTTTTGCACTCACTGTCTGCTCTCTGTGTGCTCTTCTGTGTCTGCTTGTCTTCTCTTTAGGCAGCACTGGGAACCAATCCTGGGACCTTCAAGAGTGCAGAGAGGCTGCTCAATCTCTTGCACCACCTCCGCTCCCTGGTCTGCTCCATCTCTCTTTGTCTCTGCTGTGCCGGCTCTCCGCACAGGTCAGCACTCCTGCATGGGCCAGCACTCCGCACAGGCCAGCTTGCCTTTCACAAGGAGGCCCCAGGAATCGAACCCTGGACCTCCCATACGGTAGATGGGAGCCCAATTGCTTGAGCCACATCCACTTCCCTCCAATGCTCTTTCTACAGCACATGTTATCTCTGCAAATGTCACACTTTTGAAAGAGACATTTTCTTTGTCTTAAAAAAAAAAAATTGTTTAGTACAGCATAAGGGAGTAGAAAGAACATGAGCTTTGGGTCACATAACTCTAGATTTAACTCTGAGTTCTGCCACTTGTTTTATTGGGTGCCTTTGAAAAATAATCTTTCTGAGTTTCTATTTTCTCACCTAAACTTGGGGATAATTCTGTTCCTCTTGGGGCTTTTTAAAAATTTGATATAAAAATATGATGCTCATAGAATAGCATCTGCCACATACAGAATTCTTGCTGAATAGTAGTTAAAAAATAATAAAAATAATGGTAAGAAGTTTAGATTCAAAGAGGGAAAAGGGGGCAGGAAGTCCTCGTGGAGCTTCCCAAGTCCCAGCAGTGTGGTGTTTGCTCTTGGCACAGGAATTAGCTTTTATAACAGGAAAACACCAGCATGTGCATACCCTCTTTGTCCAGTACAGGGAAAACACATTTTTCTCAATCTCTTGCTTCAGTTTTTCCAAGTTATGATTCTTTCTCCTTTTCTAATAAATATTAGGAAACACCCACATAGTGTCTGTAACATGCTCAGTCTCTGGCCCAACTCTTCTTCTGAGGTGCATGGGCTCCTCAAAGTGTTGCTCACCCCTGGTTGAAACATCCTTCAAAATCTCTTTTCAGTGACTGTCACTGTCTCCAAGGGCTATTCACGGTTTTGGTGAATTAACTTACACCCACAGCTAAACCTAATCCTGCCAAGCTCTTAAGGAATTCAGAGCTTCATGAGTTTAGCTCTCTAATCTCTACACACCATAAAGCTGCATGCAAACCAAATACAGCATGCACATTTTTACAACATATTCTATCTGATTGCTTCTTTTTCGGTTGCTTTGCCATCCTCAGCTTCCACAAGAATGGTCTGCCTTGTGGTTTTAATTCATTTAGATACTTCCTTGTTTGCTAAATATTTGCGCTGCATAAGCTGGCTATAGAGCGGTTTCTTTATAGAAAAAAAAAATTCTTATAATTTCTCTAATAGAACAGAAGTAAGTTTCCACAAAGATTTTTTTTCTAAATCCCCAGATGAAGAACTTAAAACTTTTAGTTTAGGTAGTGAAAACAGCTAACTGATTTTTATTGTAGCCACAGCACTGTGCCTGCCAAAAGCATTTATAGCATTTTCAGAAAGTTCCTTAACTCTGGTAGCGACTATCTGCCACTTTCTCTGTCATCCTTCAGTTGTTTATGATTTGTCTAACTTTACATCTGCCCTTTTCCTTTATACTTGATTTTGACTGAAATATGTAGACACTTTCTGTATAAGGTCCTGTTCTGGAGTTAAAGAGATCTGGTTTGAATTTAAGTGCCTTCACTTACCTGTGATCCTGTACAAACGGCTTATTCTTCTATCAGTTTCCTCATTTGTGAAATAAATATAATAATAATATATCAGAAAATAGATATAATAATAATATATCTATTAGAAAATTAAATTAGAAAATGCATATAAAAAGACTTTGTACACTGCTTGGCCTGGAGTATATGTTTGGTATGAATTTTTAAAAAAAGATAAAAAACATGGCCTAATGGGGCTGACGCATATGTGATAGGACTCTTAGAAACAGAGATATAAGACATTTTAGGGTTACTTTAGTTAATAATAACAATAATCGCCTATGAATGCAATGTTTCACTTACTGATTAAATGCTCATATATTGCCCTATATAATCTCTGATGATATTCTTTAATCTAGTTCACATAGAAACATTGTGAACTAAAATGGATTACCTTATAGACACCTTTGTCTCTCTATCTAGTCCCCTGTTTGGGTGTGTCTGACTCTTCTGGATGATGGAGACCTCAGGGAGAGCAATCTAAGGATTTGCTGCCTGGGTGGCCTCATTCTAGAACCTTATACAAGGAGAATGAGTGCCATTGTTACCTTAGTCCGTAACTTCCCACAGTAGTGCCAAGGAGGAGGGTAAACAGGACTGTGTGGATATACAAATACATGATGTTCTACCTACATTGGCTTGACTGTCTTCCTTCAGGAGAAGAAACAGAGTAGCAAAACTTGGAAGCTCTCTGAAGCATGGAAGCATAAATTAACCATTATACATAAATTACAATCTTCTACTTTAAGAATTCATTTATTGTCTGATGTCCAATCTCCTCTCAAATGATTTCTTAGACTTTATCTAGAATATGGCTCCTTATGCAATTATTTATTTTGTTTGTATCACTTTTTCTCATTTGAATGTCATTATTCTAGATGCTACTTTTACTGACACTTTAATCCTTTAGCTCTATTTGGTGCAATTATTTCTACATCTTTAAGGTCCCATCACTTTTGTGTCTAAAGAAAGCAAACCAGTCCATGGATCTGCCTATTTTCCTTCTTTGTTCTCTCTTTTACTTTCTTCTCACAAAGTCAGGTTGTCCTCCTTATTTTCCCCCAAAGGTATTAATTTATCCCTTTTTATTTCTATTCACCTTTAATAACATTTTCTTCTTCTTTACATGCAACTCTGCTTCTAACTTCTCCTTCTAATTGGTATTGCCTGTTTATGCTTAGAAGTCATTAATAATCTTTTGCCTTCATCTTTATCCAGCCCTGGCTGTATCCACAAAAGAGATGATACACGGTACACGATATGATATATATAATAATAATATAATATGATTATAATATAATAATATATTATATAGAAATAATATAT
>JAQZBX010010739.1:0-43850 GCA_029593785.1 Cabassous unicinctus
GGCAAAATACAGAACCAAAAATAAGTCCTCCACTAGACCACCACCCTCATGGAGGGGACCCTAACTGGGCTCACGGAAACTAATCAAGCACTTCTCAATTCCTGGAATCCCCAGGGAGGCTGAAGCTCTGATGTTTGTCAGCACAGAATGCTAAAAACAGCCAACTCTGCCCCTTCTGGATCCGAGCCCCAGTATCACCAGGCTGCTGGTAAATCAAGTTTCCTCAGCAGATTCACCACTCCCCTCAGACTGGCACTGCTTCAAGCCAGCTTATCTGCTCCCCAAAGTTATGAGGGGGTCCAGGAGGCCAAACCAATGGCAAAAAATCCCCTCTATGCCTTCTGTCAGAACCCTCCCTCTCTCGGAGTGGGCACCCTCTCCCTGGCTCCACGGGGCTTATCCCTGGACAGCTAGTCAAATCAATTTTCTCAGCAGATACACCCCTCCCCTCTGCTGGGTGCCGATTAACTGCAGCTGTTTTGTTTGCCTAAGCTGCAAGGGGCTCAAGGCAGCCAAATTCCCAGAAAATAAAGCTCTCTTGCTTCTTTGCCAGAGCCCCCCACCCCCTCAGAGAACACCTGTTACCAGGTGGAAGTCGTGGTTCCAATCAGCTTTTCTTTTTTTTTCCCTAAGGGTCGGACTCAGCCAACTGTGTTAACCACCACAGGCAGGCTTAAAACTCACGAATCTCTAACATTCAGTCTACGCCGTAGATCTGCACAGATAGATGTCCCAAGCTTCTCACTCCACATGCCCGCAGCACAGACCCCCAGGCAGGATCCCATCCACATTCCGCTGTGCTCTGGGAGCTCTCCTAAACCAACACCATCTTACCCCTCTACCATCAACATCTCTTTATATATCCTGGATATTAAACCCTTATCAGATATGTGAATTCCAAATATTTTTCCCATTGAGTTGGCTGCCTTTTCACCATTTTGAAAAAGTCTAGGAAGTGCAAAAGTGTATAATTTTGAGGAGGTCCATTTATCTATTTTTTTCTTTTGTTGCACATGCTTTGGGTGTAAAGTCCAAGAAAACACCCCCTTCTACAAGGTCTTGAAGATATTTCCCTAAATTTTCTTCTGGTAGTTTTTTGGTCCTGGCTTTTATATTTAGATTTTTGATACATTTGAGTTGTTTCTTGTATAGGGGGTGAGATAGGGGTCCTCTTTCATTATTTTGGTTATAAATATCCAGTTCTCCCAATGCCGTTTGTTGAAGAGACTGTTTTTTCCCATTAGCATGGGCTTGGTAGGTTTTTCAAAAACCAGTTGACTCTATAGATAAGGGTATATTTCTGAGTTCACAATTCTATTCCACTGATCAATGTATCTATCTTTATGCCAGTACAATGCTGTTTTGACCACTGTAATTTTGTAATATGTTTCAAGGTCAGGCAGTGAAATTCCTCCCACATCACTCTTCTTTTTTAGAATGTTTTTGGCTATTCGGGTTCACTTACCCTTCCAGGTGAATTTGGTAATTGCCTTCTCTAATTCTGCAAAGTAAGCTGTTGGGATTTTGATTGGTATTGCATTGAATCTATAAATCAGTTTGGGCAAGACTGACATGTTCACGATATTTATTCTTCCAATCCATGAACACGGAATGTCTTTCCATTTGTTTAGGTCTTTTAAATTTCTTTTAGCATTTTTTGTAATTTTCTGCATATAGGTCCTGTACTTCTTTGGTTAAATTAACTCCTAGGTATTTGAGTCTTTTTGTTGCTATTGAAAATGGAATTTTCCCCCTGATTTCTTCCTCAGGTTGTTTAGAGCTAGTGTACAAAAACATTACTGATTTTTTTGCGTGTTGATCTTGTATCCTGCCACTTTGATGAACTCATTTATTAGTTCAAGTAGCTTTGTCGTGGATACTTCAGGATTTTCTAAGTACAGGATCATGTCATCTGCAAACCATGATAGTTTTACTTCCTCTTTTCCTATTTAGATGCCTTTAAATTTTTTTCCCCTTGTCTAATTGCTCTAGCTAGAATTTCTAGTATGATGATGAATATCAATGGTGACATTAGGCATCCTTGTCTTGTTCTTAATCTTAGAGGGAAAGCTTTCAAACTTTCCCCATTGAGTATGATGTTTGCTGTGGGTTTCTCATATATGCCTTTTATCATATTGAGGAATTTTCCTTTCATTTTAATCTTTTGAAGTGTTTTTATCAAAAAATGATGCTAGATTTTGTCAAATGCCTTTTCTGCATCTATAGAGATGATCATGTGTTTTTTTTTTTCCTTCAATTTGTTAATGTGGTGTATTACATTGATTGATTTTCTTATGTTGAACCTGCCTTGTATACTAGGAATAAATCCCACTTGGTCATGATGTATAAGTCTTTTGATAAGCTGTTTGATTCGATTTGCAAGTATTTTGTTGAGAATTTTTGCATCTATGTTCATTAGAGAGATTGTTCTGTAATTTTCTTTTCTTGTGGAATCTTTATCTGGCTTTGGTATTAGGGTGATGTTGGCTTCATAAAATATGTTGGGTAATTTTCCCTTCTCTTCAATTTTTTGGTAGATTTTTGATAGGATTGGTGTTAATTCTTTTTGAAATGCTTGGTAGAATTCAGCCATCTGATCCTGGAATTTTCTTTTACTGGGAGGTGTTTGATGGCATATTCAATCTCCTTAATTGTGATTGGTTTATTAAGTTCTTGTATTTATTGCAGTGTAAGTGTAGGTTGGTTGTGCATTTTTAAAAATTTGTCCATTTCATCTAGGTTGTCTAGTTTGTTGGCATATAGTTTCTCATAATATCATCTTATGATTCTTTTTATTTCTGTGAAGTCATTTGTAACTTCTCCCCTTTCATTTCTGATTGTATTTATTTGCATCTTCTCTCTCTTTTTCTTTGTTAGTCTAGCGAGTGCTTTGTCAATATTATTGATCTTCTCAAAGAACGAGCTTTTGGTTTTCTTGATTTTCTCTATTGTTTTTCTCTTCTCATTTTCATTTTTTTCTGCTCTAATCTTTATTATTTCTTTCCTTCTGCTTGCTTTGGGATTGGTTTGCTGTTCCTTTTCTAGTTTCTCTAGCTGTTCAGTTAAATCTTTGAGTTTAGCTCTTTCTTGTTTTTTGATATAGGCTTTTAGGGCTATAAATTTCCCTCCAAAGGGAAATTTTGCTTTTGCTGTAACCCATAAATTTTGATACTTTGTGTTCTCATTTTCATTTGTCTTAATATATTTACTGATATCACTTGCAATTTCTTCTTTGACCCACTGATTATTTATGAGTGTGTTGTTCAGTCTCCACACATTTGCAAATTTACTTTTCCTGTCTATTATTGATTTCTATGTCATTCCATTTTGATCTGAGATGCTTTGTATAATTTCAATCTTTTTATATTTATTGAGAGTTTCCTTGTAACCCAACATGTGGTCTATCCTGGAGAAAGATCCATGGGCACTTGAGAAGAATGCATAACCCACTGAGTTTGGATGCAGTGTTCTGTATATGTCTGTGAGGTCTAACTCGTTTATCATATTGTTCAAGTTCTCTGTTTCCTTGTTGATCTTCTGTCTAGTTGTTCTATCTAATGATGTGAGTCGGGTGTTGAAGTCTGCAGTGATTATTGTAGAAATGTCTATTTCTCCCTTCAGTTTTGCCAGAGTTTGTCTCATATATTTTGGGGCACCCTGGTTAAGTGCATAGATATTTATAACTGTTATATCTTGCTGGTGGATCATCACTTTTATGAATATATAATGGCATTCTGTATCTCATAACTTTTTTGCATTTAAATTCTGTTTTGCTGATATTAGTATAGCTACTCCTGCTCTTTTTTGGTTACTATTCACGTGGAGTATCTTTTTCCAACCTTTCACTTTCAGCCGGTTTGTATCCCTGGGTCTAAGGTGAGTTTCTTGTAAGCAGCATATGGATGGGTCATGTTTTTTTATCCACTCTATCAGCATGTATCTTTTGATTGGGAAGTTTCATCCATTCACATTCAATGATATTACTGCAAATGCACTATTTACTTCCTCCATTTTATTCCTTGGTTTTCATATGTCTTCTTGTTTTTGTCTCTCGTTTCACTTTTTTGGTTATCCTTTCTGCTATTCTTTCTTCCTCCAATCCTCTCTCCCCTGTCTTTTACTTTCTGGTTCTAAGGCTTCCTTTAATATTTCCTGCAAAGTTGGATTCTTTTTTGTAAACTTTCTTAGTTTCTGTTTGCTTGTGAGTATTTTATACTCACCTTAATATTTGAAGGACATTTTTGCTGTATAAAGAATTCTTGGCTGGCAGTTTTTTTCTTTCAGTTTCCTAATTGCATCATACCACTGTCTTCTCACCTTCATGGTTTCTGAAGTGAAACCTGCACTAAGTCTTACTGGACGTCCTTTGAACATGATTGTTTGCTTCTCTTTTGCTATTCTGAGAATTTTCTCTTTATCTTCGACACTTGACATTCTGGGTAGTATGTGTCTTGACATAGGTCTATTTGGATTTATTCTGATTGTGGTACAGTGTGCTTCTTGGTCATGTAAGTTCATTTCTTTCGCGAGAGTTGGGAAATTTTCAGCTATTATTTTCTCAAATAGTATTTCTGCCCCTTTTCCTTTCTCTTCCCCTTCTGGAACTCCCATGACATGTATGTTGCTGTGTTTTGTGTTGTCATTCAACTCTCTGAGCCCCTGCTCAATTTTTTCCATTGTTCTCTCTCTGTTCTTTTCTCTCTTCAATTTTAGCTGCTCTATCTTCAGTATCACTTATTCTTTCTTCTATCATTTCGAGTCTGCTGTTGTATGCCTCACATGTGCTTTTGACTTCATCTATTGTGTCTTTCATTTCCATGAACTCTGCTACTTTCCTGTTCAGGAATTCAAATTCTTCTTTGCATTCACTCAATGTCTTCTTGATGTCATTTATCTCTTTAACTATATTGTCTTTCATTTCATTATTTGATTTTGGAAATTTGTGCTCATCTCGCTAATTAGTTCTATCAAATTCTGCATCTCTTCTGGAACTTTGATTTATTTCTTTTCTTGGGCCATGTCCTCTATTTTCTTAGTATGGCTTTTAATTTTTGCTGGTGTTTAGGCATCTGGTTAGGATGTGGTTTATTCAGATGCTCAATCTCTTTCTCTTTTATAGGCATTTAGTGGCAGGAGGCTGTGAGTTACCACAGCTCTTTGATTTTTGGCTCAACCTGGATTGTTTGGATTGTCCTGCTGGTTGCTCAAAACTGGGCAATGGACCCAGTAATTGCTTGTAGAGTTGCTTCCTAGGGCATTAGGCAGGGAGGTTATAAAGTCCAGGAAAATCTTCCCCTATTTATTATTAATTTTCTTATGTGCACATCCTTGATCTGCCAGGAGATGGCATTCTTCAGCAGCTGTCAATTCAATGCCTGGTAGGAGTGTATTTGTTGTGATACTGACTAGATCAATGTGATAGAGCTTCCTCTTTGGGGGCTAAGAGCCTTGTAATTCCATCTTTCTGGGACTGTTCTCCAGTCTTCTCTGGCAGCCACCTTCTTTTCCCAGCTAGGAAATATTTCCACTCCCCTCTGAATCTTCGGCAATCTGTTAGTAGAGGAGGAGATTGGGATGTTTGTATATCTTTAGCCCCTTGCAGGCTCCAAGGCAAACAATGGCACAGCCCCACCCAGCCTGGAAGAGCTCTGGGGACATGGCAGACCAAACCTGCATGTCAAAAGTTGAGTCAGCCCGAGTGTCTCTCCACTCTCCCATGAAGTCCTCAACAATTAGTCCAGGCTAGAAGAGAGGGAGATTGGGAGGGTCAGATTTCTCTAGTCCTTCATAGGCTCCCAGGGCAAACCACCATGTGGAAGGGTCCGTGGGGCTCCAGAGCAAAATTTGCAGGTCAGAACCTAAGTCAGCCTTAGGCTGTGTCCCTCTCTCTCCCCTTTCCTGGAGTGGTAGTTTCCTGGAGCCACCTTTGTCTCTAGTGGCAGGCCCAGAGACCCAAGAATTCTTAAAAGTGTGGGGGAGGGTGACAGCAGCAGCTGCCACTGCTTGTTCCAACTCACAGGGTTCTGTTGTCACAATTTCCCTCTTCTGTCCCTCTCTCCTCTGGGTGTTGTGCAGACTTCACCTGATGTCGTAAACCCTAGAAGATATTTTTCAGGGCTGTTTCAGCCAGTCCTCTAGCTATTTTTGTGGAGAAGAGATTTCCTGTCTTAGTAGTCTGCCATCTTCCCTGAAATCCCATATTCATCTCTTATCGTAGTGACTCCCTCCTCCCAGGAGGAGGTCCTCTCTAGGTGTGGTGTCTAGTACTGTAAAGTTTCCCATAATGATTTCCATATTGCTGATTCTGGAGAGTGATTCTGGATACACTAAAACATCTTCTGTCTGATCTGTCTTATATGGCACTGGCTCTCATTAATGAGGCTGTCCTCTCCAAATAGGGTTTCTTCTTGTCTCACTACTTCTGCTTTTTTCCCCATAGTTAGAAATGTCTGTTCAACTTAATTAACTGTTCATTTCCTGAGTCATTCAGCAAATATTTATTCAGAATACCCTATGGTAAGCACTAAATTATATTCTGGGCATGGAGATATATATCAGATATGGTGCATGCTCTCGTACATCTCCCTGTCTGAACAGGCCAAAAGACATGGCAATAAATATATACAACACCTTAAAGTGGTATACTCAGACCTGGTGAAATATAATTCCACATGAATGAATATTGCCTTTTCCATGTCTGCTTAAATCTCTCCTGGGCCATTTATAGGGATGACCTTGAAGGTATGGGTCACTTTGTGCAGTCCTGACAGCTTAATAATAGGAATCCATCCTATCCATGAACAAAGGATGCCTGACCATTCCCTTACATCTTCTCTAATTTCTTGCAACAGTAATTTCTAGTTTTCAGTGTCCAAGTCCTTCAAATCTTTAAAATTATTCCTAGGTATGTTGTTCTTTTAGATGTTATGGTATATTAGTTTTTTTAAATGCATAGTTAAGAATATTCTTTGCAGGTGTCTAAAACACAACAAATTTCTGCATGTTAAGTTCGTACCTTGGAGTAGATGTGGCTCAAGCGATTGAGTGCCTGCCTCCCACATAGATGGTTCTTGGTGCCTCCTGTAAACACAAAAACAAATAACAAGCAGAAGAAACAAACAAACAACAAAACAACTCAGGGAAGCCAATGTGGCTCAGTGATTGAGTGCTTGCTTCCCACACATGAGATACTGGTTCAATCCGTGGCACCTTGTATATTAAAAAAAAACAAAAAAAACCAAACAAACAAAAAAAAACTGTACCTTGCATTTTGGCTGCATTCATGTATGAGTTCTAAACATTTCTTGTGTAAGCTTTGGCATGTTCTCTACAAAGGCTTATGACATCACTGATAACAGATAGTTTTACTTCTCCCTTTCTAATTTGGATATATTTTATTTAGTTTTATGGCCTAATATCTTAATTTCCAGTACAGCATTGAATAGCAATAGTGAAATAGGCATCCTTGTCTTGTTCTAGACCTCAACCAAATGGCTTTCACTCTTTCCACACAGAGGATATGATTACCTGTGTTTTCACAGATGATGCTGTTATCATGTTGAGGAAGTTATTTCTATTCTTATTTTTTGGGTGTTTTTATTGTGAAGTGGTGTTGGAATTTATCATTCACATTTTCTGCATGAATTCAGGTTTTCATGTAATTTTCCTCTTCATTGTGTTAAGGTGGTGTATTACATTGATTTTCTTATGTTGAACACCCTTGTGTACTGAGATAAACCTCACTAGGTCATGGATACTTCTTTTAATATACTATTGGATTTAATATGCTAGATTTTGTTGAGTGATTTTGGACCTATATTTTTAATGGAAATTGGTCTTTGGTTTTCTTTCCTTATGTTTTTTTGTAGCTTTGATATCACAATAATTTAGTCTCATAGAATGAGTTTGGAAGAGATACACTGACTTCAAGTTGGAATATTTTGAGAAGTATTATAGTTATTTCTTCTTTGAATATTTTAGATATTTCACTATGGAAAATGTCTGATCCTAGACTTGTATTTTTGGGGATATTTTTGATGACTACTTGACTCTCTTTCCCTGTTATAGTTTTGTTGAGATTTTTTTTCCCATTAAATTTAGGTAAACTGTGTGTTTCTAGGAATTGGCCCATTTTTCTGTATTATCTAAATTATTGGTAGACAATTGTTCATAGTATTCATTCATATTCCTGTTAATATCAACAATATCTTGCAAAGTCCCCAATTTCATACTGGATTTCAGTAATTTCTTGGCTCTCTTTTTTCTTTTTCAATCTAAATAAACCTTGGCTATTTTATTGAATTTTTCTAATAATCAATTTCATTAGTTCTCTCAGTTGCTTATTATACTTTATTCCATTTCTCTCCACTTAAATACTTATTATTTCCTTCCTTCTACTAGGTTTAAATTCATTTTGTTCTCCTGTTTCTTTTTCCCACAAGTTTGTAATAGGCTATTAATTTGTGATTTTTATAAAATATGAAGATTCACACCTATAAATTCCTCTGAATCTTTAAAAGTCATTCCTAAACTAGTCTAACAAAAGGAATTAATTTAGCACAAAATAAGAAATAAGATGGACTGTGATGGGTAGCAGAGTTCAAATGACAACACAGTTTTGTCAGATGGTCATCCCTGATGAACTTGAGATTCTATATTAGTGAATGGCTTTCACATGAAAATGAAGTCCAAAATTCTCCTTAGTAGAAACTCTCATGAGAGATCCCTGTATAAAATGGGATCCTTAGAATTACAGCAGCATTGTAAAGGCAAACAATGTATAAACACATGGATCAAATATGAGTATCAAGATGAATACTTGCCCAGACACTGGTGCTACATGGTAGAAACCCTTTGAATGACAAGCCAGTGTACAGTTTGAAATCACCATACTTTTGTGGCCTTAAAAGCTGTAAGTGGAAACCTTAATGTTAAATTTTTTTGGCTATCTAAAAGCAAAATAAAGTCAAATGTAAATCCTCTCTTTCCACACAGACCTTCAAGAATTCACACAAATACGGGTGCAACAAATTAAACAGAACACAATTTTAAAAATCAACATAGACTATAAAAAAAACAATTTACCATAACTAAGAGCCAGAAGAAAAGCAGACAATGAAAAAACCTTTGTTTGAGATTTTTGAAATTATTCCCATAATATGAAACAACATTTTAATGAGTATTAGAAAACTAAAAATATATATTGCAATAAATAAAATGGCATAAGCATATTTCAATACAAATAAATAGAACCTCTAGTTACTGAAATATACAATGATGAAATTTTAAAATTTCCATGTAGTGGAACTAGGAGAATTTCAGCTGCAATGGAAACCACAGTGCCACCTACCCTGAAACAGAAATTTAGAAAGTAAAACAAATTTATATCTGTGGACTTTCCAACTTCTGACACTTTCTCTGTGTCCCTGCAGTTACTACCATTAAAGAAATCCCTGCCATGATATTTTCTTTCCACAGCAAAAGAAACTTCTGTGGTCCATTCCAGTGGTTTTTTGTTCCACTGGTGGTTTCCTCCTTGAATAATAAATAAATGCACAATATCCTCACTTGGGAAACTCCAGGAGATGAAACACATATGTAACCATGTTTGGGATTATGTATCTCAGAGCTATGTGTGTGCTTCCAATAATTCTGAGAAGGGTGATCCAGAAGCAAAGGGAAATGAGAATGCTGTCATTTGGGAAAGACACCAGGAGATGAAATCCAGGACCTTCTTATCCAAAACTCTTACTCTAGCATTTCCTTCTCTTGGAAACTCAGCTCTTGGCAGTGTAGGAAGGAATCATTGCTCCTATGTGTGACATAAACTCACTTTGACACTGGCTATGCTATTATGGTACATTATATGAAGTAAATCCTGTTGTACTGTTTTCAACTATGTCTTAGTTTAAATGATGTTTCCTGGACCTGAGTGTGTTTATTCTCACTTCCCCCACTCTGGGCAGTTAATCTTCAATTGACAGTGTTCATCTTTACAAAATTTCTCATGGTAGGGTCCCAAAATAATTATTCTATTTAAACAACATAATATAATTGAACAGAACAGAGCTCACTCAAAATGAGTCTTTTCCTCCTTCTATATAACATATATTTCATGGTTTACAGCAGCAATCCAGTCTTCTACTTCTCCAGGAAAGATACTCTTATTTCCCTGTGTAACCTAGTCTTTATCCCTCACTCAATTTATGGAAGTTTCCTTAGCTCAATCTATATTATAGGGTCTCTCTTCAAGTTTTACCTTTAAAAAAACTCCAAATTTCACTTAAGTTTCACTGACAACCAACAATGTGATTTTTTTTTCTTGGAGCCATTTCTAGTTTCTTAAAGGGTAAATTTAGTTTTCCATCAGAATAAATTTCTACGCTCACTTTAGAGTGAATCGTTATTGTTTCCACATATTGTTGGGTCCTGGAGAAGAGTAAAATAGTACTGAAAAAACCAGGAGTACTTTTTTTCTTTGATAGAAAAATAGAAGATGCAGTAATCAAGTAGGAAGTAAAGATCTATGTAAGTAAGTAAGTTCTAGGAGCATATAGTAGATTTGAAATGCTCTCCATCACACACTCATGATGTGTGCTTCAAAAAATCTTAGCATATGAATCAATATATCAAAAAGGTATTTAGAAAGGCAACAGAGAAGCTTTTTAGGCAATTTTGAAAGAAATACAATCATCCTGTCTACTTAATTACATCCAAAATAAGAGTAAGTTTCACATCCACCATCCAGTCTACACAGTATGGTGTAAGGTGGGTGTGGTACATGTCTTTTTGCAGCCTTTTCTACCTCTTCCTGGCTTGTGTTCCTGTCCTCCCAAAGATGGGAAACTAGCAGGTGTAGTGCCTATTTAACCAAACCTTATAGGCATAAGCCTCCTACTACCTGATTGCAGAAAGGAGGCATATTAGTGGAGCCAATAATTTTAGTGGAGTCTTCTTGATTACACAGTGTTCCTGATTGTAACAAAAGTATCAACTTTCTTAGCCTATCTGTTTTTTAGTGTTTTCTATACTTCCAATTACTTGAAACACATAAATCTAGCTTCTTCAATAAGATGAGTATGCATGCTTAACTTATTTCTCAAACTTATTTTTTGATTAATTTTTTTTAATTTTTATTGAAGATTTAGATTGTATAACTGTTACATAAAAAATGTAGAGGATTGCCATATACTCTACCCCCTCACCCTTCCATACTTTCCCACATCAACAACGTCTTTCATTAGTGTGATACATTTGTTACAATGGATGAACACAAATTGAAGCACTGCTACTAAACATGGACTTTTATTTAGATTTTACTTTACAGTGTCTTGCACAATTTTATAGTTATGACAAAATATATAACGGCCTGTATATGTCATTGCAATGGCATGCAGGACAATTCCAATGTCCCTAAAATGTCCCCATATTACTCCAATTCTTCTTTCCTTTCCCTCAGAACCTCTAGAGGCCACTGCCTGTATATCAATGATAAAAGTTCTTCCATTGCAATAACAATAATAAGTGTAAAATAGAATAATAATAAGTCTATTTTAGTCCATTTTTCATTCCCCAAAATGAGCAATGGGCTAATGTCAAAATTATTAAAAACTTTTCTTTGGAAAGAGATTTCTGCTTGAAAAGAAGCCATACATGTAAACTATTTTGTACCAGAACTGATTGCAAAAGCACAGTCTTGTAGAATATGAATTTGCAAATCGATATATCAAATTGTTGGGAGTATAACAATGACACTATTTACACTGGTAAATTTTCATGATTGTGTATGTATAGCTTTGAAAAAATTTTTCAGAATATATTGTTTGCATTAATCTCTGAAGGCATTGCCTAGGAAATATTTTGACAAACTGACTGGTTTATGTCATAAATGATTTTGCTGGGAATCATAATTCAAGGAATGTGGAGTGAGGTGAGGCTCTTACTTGCTCTGGAGAGACTTCCAAAAGGAAATGACAAGCTGAGGATTTTTAATTCTCAGATTATGCTGCAATCAAATCAGAGAAATTTTATAAAACTGGGTGAACGAAATATCTTTCCAAGAAAATTGAAGTTCTGACGTGTATGACAACAGATTCTGAATCTGTGTCTTAATAAATTACAAAATGGAAATGAATTCACAGCTTTCCCAAAAAATGAGAAGTGAATGTAAATACATAAATAATTATTTTCAAAAATGACCAATAGCTCAGAAAAACCACTAATTCCAAAATGTGACTCTGATTTTTCATTTGTAGAGATGGCCCAGGAATCAGGTGATGAATGAAACTTTCATCTTACTCTACCTCATAAAGTACACAGTAGGTCCACATAAACACCTGCAATGTGCCTAATATCTGGCTTTAATTGTTTAAAAAGATACAGAAGGAAATGGGGAAAACACCACATTGGCTTTATGATCTGAAATGTGAACTATTATTGTAGGAAGTGCTGAGAGAAATTTCCTGAAAATGTCCTTAACTTAGAAAATAATTTTTAAAGAGACAACCTTACCTCACTGGAAGAATCACAGAAATTATTGAGACCATCAAAGTTTGTAAGAACCAGGGATTGTGTTGTTGATTACAACCTCACTCAATTTATGATTGACAATGTGCAGGAAAAAGGAGCGTATCAGAGATAGAATATGAATTATTGTAAACCAGTCAGACAATGTCTCCAGCTCAGGACGTGACTTCTTTGTGGAGCCAATGAACAAAAAACCTGGTAGCTGGTACACAGCCTTTGCTATGAGAGATTATTTTTCACCAAAATCATATAAATCAAACACTTGGTTTCATCTGGCAGTGACTGCAGTATAACTTCATCAGTCCAGAAATTACTATAATTGTATAAATACAGAATTGCCTGTATTAAATATTTTACTGCTGGAAATCCAGGAAGCAGTTTCTGCTTTCAATGCTGATTCCAGGGAATATAAGAAGAAAGACCACATGATACAAAATAATACAGAAGAAACAGGTGCCCTTGATAAACAAAAATTAAATAAATAGAAGTTTATTATTCGATAAATTACAAATTAACTTTCTATACACTTACAAAGAATCTAGATTTAGATCTCCCAGTGTTTAACTTCTGTCAATCATGAGAAGTTTTCTAAACTTGAGACAAAGAATCCTTTTATAGAGAGAAAGTTTCTCAGCTTTTTAAAGGCCTGCTTTACATCCTTATTTCTAAGACTGTAGATAAAGGGGTTCAGCATGGAAGTGACCACCGTGTACATCACTGAAGCTATTGTTCTTGCCCTTGAGTTTTGGGTAGCAGCAGAGCTAAGATACACTCCAAGACCTGTACCTTAAAACAAGGTCACTACTGAGAGGTGAGAGCCACAAGTAGAAAATGCTTTACACTTGCCCCCCGCTGTTGAAATTCTCAAAATGGAGGATACAATCTTGGAGTAAGAGAAAAGTATTCCAGTGAATAGAATAACAGCCAGAAGTCCAGCAGCAAAATACAGCACTAGGTCATTGAGAAAGGTGTCAGAACAAGCAAGTTGGAGTACCTGATTAATTTCACAGAAAATTGGGGTATTTCCAACTCTGTACAAAAAGATAATTGTAAAACCATTAAGCACTGCAAAAGGGAGTCCAGAACACTTAATAACCAGGATACCAGCAGCAGGAGGCCACAGACATGTGGGTTCATGATGACCATGAAGTGCAGGGGGTGGCAGATGGCCACAAAGTGGTCATAGGCTATCACAGTCAAGAGGAAGTGGTCTAATGCTCCAAAAATTATGTAAAAATATATCTGACTGAGGCAGTTTTCAAAAGTTATGATTTTGCTTTCTTTCTGTATGTTCAGTAGCATCTTGGGTATAGTGGTGGAGGTGAAACAGATATCTGAAAAAGACAGGTTGGACAGAAAGAAGGACATGGGTGTGTGGAGGTCAGAGTCTGAGATGATGGCCAGGATGATGATGAGGTTTCCCACAAGTGTGACCAGGTACATGGACAGGAACAAACCAAAGAGAAGGGGCTGCACTTCTGTATCTTCTGAGAGACCCAGGAGGAAAAATTCTAAAACTTATGTTTGGTTTTCTCTTTCCATGTAGATGATGAATTTCCTGGTAAAGATATCAGAGCAATGCAATTTTAGCCACAAGCAGTGCTCAGAAAAATGTAATAAAAGGTATGGTTTGTATTGTAAACATATTAAGTTAATATTTTTCTGATTTTATATTGATCTAATGCCCTTATCTGAAAATGTCAGGGTAAACATATGTTCCTGCTTCTCCTTGATAATTTTGCTGACTAGAAATCCTTGTCCATAATAGAAAACACTTTGTCAAGGCAATATTTCCCATTACAAATTCTCTCCAACTTTATTTTAATCAACAAACATTATGACCAGCCTTTTTGTACCCTGTGACAAAATAGTAAAGAAGAATAACAAAGTTGTAAGAACCACATTACCTGGTTGCAACACTTACTATAAAAACACAATAAATAAATAGAATTCTATTGATTAAATAGACAAAAAAACCCACACAAATTAGATATTAGGAAAAAATATTTACAAAACACATCTGATAAATGATTTGTATACAAATGTACATATTATGCTTAAAACCACAAAATAAGAAAGCAAATGCTGAATTTAAATTATGGGCAAAAGGTCTGAACAGAATTGTACTAAGAAAGTTTTACACTTACCAAATAAGCATACAAACAGGAGCTCAAACTCCGTGGCTCCTAAGTGCCAGCTGAAAATGCATCTGGAAAAAGACCTTGACAAAAAAGGAGAAATATTAAATGCAAATCAGTTTTTATGACAAATAGATTTCAAAATGAGTTGGGAGGTCATTCCAGAGGTTAAGCTTATGCAAGGCTCAGCAGGATCTCATTGACTGCCACAGTGAAAGTGCCTCAAATAGCAAGGATCCTGATGGCTCTAGAGCCATCTGGAAACCATAAGCAGGCAGAAAATCTCAGGAATTCATCACTCTGTCAGTGGGCCTTACTTTCGAATTTATGGTCCCCAGTGTAAAGAAGTTAGACTCATTTATAGATTCCCAACACATGGCTCCTCTGTCCCTTTATTTTGAACCTATAATTAGCAGTATACCTGTTAAGTATATTTATCCCGAAGCCAAATCTTTGGTCTCTTCAAGGGCCGGTTGAGCCCTGAATCTAAGCAGAGTTTCAACACCTACTCTCCAGTTCATTGGATTCACCCAGGGCACTTAACAAGGAGATGGTAATGGACGATGCCGAACAAAAGGAACAGAGAGTGTCTGAAACTGCAAGTAAGATAGTTCCATCCATTTGCCCCATGGGATCTAAGCCTCCTCCAAATTAGAAATAGAGTGGGTGTCACAATCCCAAAGTTCTCAAGTTTTGGGAACAAACAATGGACTAAAACAGACTTAATATTATTCTAGCAATGGAAGAACTTTTATCATTGATATGGACACAGTGTCCACCAGAGATTCTGAGTGGAGGGAAAAGGAAGACTAGGCGTAACAGGGGGCATTTTCAGGACATTAGAATTGTCCTGCATAACATTGCAATGACAGATACAGGCCACTATAGGTTTGGTCATAACCTAAAATTGTGCGGGACAGACTGTTAAGTATAATGTAAACTATAGTCCATAGTTAGAAATATCCTTCAATATGTGTTCATCAATTGTAAGCCATGTACCATACTAATGAAAGGAAGGGGGACATATGGGAAACCCCTATGTTGTTATGTAACATTTATGTAATCTAAACGTACTTTAAAATTTAAAAATTAAAATAAATAATTTTTATAAAAAGCTCAAAATCATTTGTCATTAAGGAATTGCAAAATTAAAACCACAATGAGATATCATCACACGCTTATTAGAATACATAAAATCCTAAACACTGACAATACGAATTGATGTTGAGTATGTGCAATAGTACGTCTCACTTTCACTGCTAGTGAGAACACAAAATGGTTCAGCCAGAAGACACTTTAGCAGTTTCTATTAAACGAAACCTAATCTTACCATGCAATCCAGCATTTATGCTTTTAGGTATATATGTGGCTGATATGAAAACTTGAGTCCACACAAAGCCTACACACGAATGTTTAGAGCAGCTGTTTTTGTCATCTCCAAATCTGAAACCAAACAATATGTTGTACAATAGGTTACTAGGCAAACTCACTGTGCTGTGTCTATGCAATGGAACATTGTTGAGATGAAAAGAAATATTCCATTCAGCCAAAAAAAATATGGATTAAACTTAAGTGACTATTGCTAATTACAAGAAACAAGTTTTAAAGTGTTGCATATGTTAGTATCAATTATATGACCTTCTGGGTAAGGCTAAACAATGTGACAATAGGATGCTCAGAAGTTGCCAGAGGACTGAAGAGAGAGGAGGGTTGACTAGGTGAAGCACAGGGGAATTTTTAGAGCAATGCATCTATTCTGTATATTGTGTAATTGTAGACACATGACATTATGCATTTGTTGAAATACACTGAACTTGACAACACAAAGAGTGAACCTATGTATGCAGGTAAAAAAACCATTTACAAGGTCAAGAGAATTCCACATAGAATGAAAATGTTGCAAATTTATCCAACTATATAAAAATGTTTAATTTGCACTGACAAGAGGGGCTGAGGGAAAAGGTGCTGAAAAAGTAAGATAGGATATGAATGGAGCCTATAAAATGAAGTCAAAAGAAACCGTGCATAAGTACAGTACTCTAGTAAAGTAGCATTCCACCAGGTATGGATTAACAATTCTAATAATTCTATAAATGTACACTGGAATTAAGAAAATCATAGACAGATGGGCAATGTGGGAATACATTTCTCACTGTGAATTGATTGCTTAGAGATAAGCAAGGGGAGGAGGTGAGATTGTTCTGTGTGATAATGGTTTAGAGTTAGACACAAGAGTGTGAGCTCACATGTAGGTGAATATAAATACAGAGGGTTGTATGCAGACTTTTTTTTAAACATTCATATTCACAAGCTTAGTATACACACATGTATTTCCTTATACTCTCTGGAGAGAGGGGCTAGAGTCCTCAGTATCAAGGATCACAAATAGTGCTCAGACCTTAGAATTTAACACCATTCTCTATAAGTGTCTTCTTGGAGAAATTGCTGACTCTAGGACAGAAATATGCAAGAAGCACTTGGCACTTCTTGTAGTACACAGAGTAAATAGGTACTAAAATAAACCCCTCAATGATAGAGTCATAGTAAGGAGATACAGAGTACAGGTGAAAGAGCTCCCATGGCCAAAAGTAGAACAAATTGAACAAGAAGAGTAGTATTGCATCCCAAATCAAAGTATGAAAGAAATGTCATGAATCCATCCTTATACAAAAAAATTTTGATTAAGCAAATAAGAAAAGACAAATCTTTCTTGCAGAAGAATTCAATAATTTATGTGGCTATTGTTATCTCAAGCCCATGGAGCATAAATATTACTCCTGAAGACTTCCTCATGACTCTTTCCAAAGGTGATATTAGGAAAGGCAGAGAAATGAGAAACTTCATTCTGAGCAAACTCAAAACATTGTTGATCAAGATAAACGTCAACAATGATAAGTCATGTTGATACGATGTACCTCGTTATGATGTAATGAAATGACACTTTAACTCTGGTGTCTTCCTCCAAAAGCCCAAAAGTCCAGTCTAATCAAGAGAAGAACATGAGAAAAATCTAACTGAGGGATACTTTACAATACACCTGATCTCCATTCCTCAAAACTATTCAGAATATCAAAGACAAGAAGAGTCTGAGAAGCTGTCATTGTCACAAAGACCCAAAGAATTTATGACAAAAAAATGTAAGGTGCTATTTTGAATGGCAGATGTTAAGAGCAGGGGATAGGGGATGAATGGTTCTTAGAAACTATCTCTCAAATTCTTGCAATTTTTCTGGAAATATAAACCTGTTCTAATATATTAAGTTCATTAAGAATTAAAATTATTAGTGAAATGCAATATCCGAGGAACATCTAACTACAAGATTCAATCCAGACACATTTACATGCCTTGTACAAGAATATCAACTTGCTGTAAGTCTCACATTATTTATCCCTTGAAACAGAATAATAAAACTAATTTTTTAGAGTATTTGAAAGAATTAAATAATGACTATAAAATGTCTGACATTGTGTTTAGTATTAATAGCCAATATTTTATACATTATGATTCAACCATACACAGATTCAGTCCCCACACCTTCCCTACATCCATTGTGCTATTTCCATCCTTCATCATCAACAGCAATACACACTTTGGTCCAGAGTGAGCCTTCCTCAGGGCAAGACTTTTCATGAGCATCCCCTTGTATAAGCCAACACTGACTCTCCAATAACTCCAAACATAAATACCCCTCTTGAGGGCAGAACACCAGGATCTTTCTGATATGGCTGCTGACAACCTGACCAGGCTCAAGTTCTCCTTTCAAATGTCTGACCCTCATTTTTCATCAGATATTAAGAAATATTTTTAAGATCTCACCACATTTGTGTCCCTGTCGACTCTTCTTGGTGTGCTTCTCCCAGGTTTTCCTCCTGAAATTATTCCTTCAAGGTTCATTACAATTTAATGCTCCCTTGTGAAGCCTTCACTAAATTCCACAGAATGAGTCCATTCTTTTAGATCCACTTCAACAAGATTACAGAGCTATCTCAGAATATGGGATATACTCATTTCTATGTCTATAACACCATTTGGATGTAATCTCCTTAATGTGAGAAGCAAAGTCTTACTCATTCCTTTATTCCCAAAATAAAATTTAGAGCTCATCATGAGGTAATTGACAACTAAACATTTGTTGAATGACTGAAAGAAAAAATGAATGATTGTGTTTAAAAAATCCTTTTAACATTTGTAGAGAAAGAATGAGTGAAACAATGAAAAATACTGCTGAGAGGGGGAAGACCCAAGAGTGAGAGGCCAGAGGAGAAAGACTGGAAAAAGAATATATTTTAGTGTATCTGCTATCTATTTCCACTCAGCCTTTTTAAGAAGGCAGGACTTTGTATTTTAAGTTTTCTCTATGGTCATAACCTGTTGATGCCCTTAAAACTAGTACCAATAAAAGGAATCTAATAAAGCCAAAATTATTCCCCCAGCACCTGTGAAGATTTTGTAACTCACCCTGAAATTATCAAGGCAGGCTCCAAGTTGACCAATGCAGAGTCTTCCTTGAATGATGGATGAAGTTGGAAGTTCGGCTCCCAGGAAGAAATGGAGGTGGAACCACTAACATGGTCTCTAGCAAACAAAATTGTGTTTTCTCTTCAACAGAGATTAGTAAAGTAGACTCAATATAGTGAAGCAGAAGCATTTAGAATTTCTGAGCCATTAGGGATTCCATCCCATGAGCTGCATTAATGAAGTATTCTCTTGTCTCAGTACTCCCTGAGATACTTACTTCTCTGGAGGTAAAAAAGGAATGCACAATGCAAACTTGTGCCAGGTTTGTCCCTTGAGACAGGTTTGGAGCTCCTTGTTCTTCTCTTATACCTCCAGAATCCTACATCCCAGGTAGAGGTCACCTCTCTTTAGGTGGGGGCTCTAGTATTTCCAGGTTTCCTATAATTATTTCCCTTTTGAGGATTCTGGAGTAAGATTCTAGATACAGTAAAATATGCTACATCTCCATTCTGTCTCCTTTGGAGTTGGCTCTCATAAATGGAGCCACCCTCTCTCAAGAGGATTTCCTCTTCTCTCACTGCTTTTCCTTTCTCCCCCATAGTTAACAATATCTGGTCACCTTACACAAACATTTGTTTTCTCTGCCATTCAACCAATAATTATTCAGCAATACTGTATGGTAAACACTAAACTATTTTCTGAATATGTAAAGGAGAATAATGTACTGTGTTCCCTCGCAAACAGTTCACAGTCTAAACAAGCAAAGAGAAAAGGAAGTAAATAAATATAACACCTTAACAGGATACTGCAGCCCTGGTGAATTTTAATTCCTTATGAATCATGGTTGAAGTTTCTATTTCTTCCCTTAGATTCCTGGAACTTTGATAGGTTTTACATTGAATTCATAGATTACTTTGGGTAGCATTGCCATATTTTTAAAAATAATTTTATTCACACAGCATACACATCTTCATATTGAACAGTCTATGGCTGTCAGTTTAATCACAGAGTTTTGCATTCATCATCACAATGAATTTTAGAATATTTTTATTTCTCAAAAAGAAAAATACCCTTAATAATGATACTTAATATTGTTGTGATATCTTTGTTACAATTGATGAAATTATTATAATATTATTGTTACATATAGTCAGATTTTTTTTTAATTTTTATTTTTAAAGAAACAGTATAAATCCCAACAGACCTACTCCAAGACATATACATGTCAAAATGTTATATGCTCAGGAAAAAAAGAGAAAGAACTGAACTCAGTGAGAAAAAAAAGAGCCATCACAATAAGATTAAGTGATGATTTGTCATCTGAAACCATCGACACAAGAAGGCAGTGGTATGAGATAGTTAATGTATGAAAAGAAAAAATTTTCCAGCCAAAATTCTCTATCCAGCAAAGCTGTCATTCAAAAATGATGGAGAGATCAAATATTCACTGATAAACAGAAATTAAGAGAGTATGCCAATAAGAAAACTGTGATTCAAGAAATACTAATGGGAGTTCTGTAGGTTGAAAAGAAAAAACAGTAATAAGAGAGTTGGAGGAGAGTGTAAGGACAACTAAAAGGAAAAAGGAGGAATAAAAACAACATATGACATACATAAACCCAAAGAAAAATGTGGCTTATTGAAGTAATTCCCTAAGAGTAATAACACTGAATGTTGATGGATTAAACTCACCAGTCAAGAGACACAGATGCGCAGAATGGATAAGGAAATAAGACTCATTTATATGCTGTCTAGAAGAAACCTTAGATCCAAGGATTCAAGGAGGCTGAAATTGAATGGTTGGAAAACAATATTACAAACAAATAATAACCAAAAAAAAAAAGTGGGTGTAGCTATACTATTATAGGACAAAATAGGTTTCAAATGCAAAACTACTGCAAGAGACAAACCCAGACACTATATATTGGTAAAATGGGTAATCCTTCAAAAAGAAAGAACAATCATAAACATTTATGCATCTAACTGATGCATCTCAAAATACATGAGGCAAACACTGGGTAAAAAAAGTAGAGAAAGAGATGCCTCTACAATCATAGTGGAGGACTTTAATACTGCATTATCACCATTAGACAGAACATCTCAACAGAGAATCAAAAAAGAAAAAAGATTTTGAATAATACATTGTAGGATCTGGACAAATAGACATATACAGAACACTATACCCAAATACAGGGGGATAGGCATTCTCTCCGAGTGCACAAGGACTGTTCTCCAAATATACCACATGCAAGGCCATAGAAAAATTCTCAAGGAACTAAGAAAGATTGAAATTACACAAAGTAATTTCTTTGACCACAATGGAATGAAGCTGGAAATAAATAAGGGCCAGAGAACCAGATTAGGTATAAAGATAAGGAAGTTAAACTACACATTCTTAGAAAATCATTGGGCCAAGGAGGATATTTCAAAAGATATCAGTACCTACCTTGAAAAGAATGAAAATGACAACGCAACATATCAAAACCTATGGGATATAGCAAACTGCACTGAGAGGGAAATTCATAGCCTAAAATGGATATATCAAAAAAGAAGAAGGAGCTAAAATTTAAGACCCAACAGCACACTTGGAGGAATTAGAAAAATAACTAATAACCAATCCCAAAGAAAGAAGAAAGAAAGAAATAACAAAGATTAGAGCAGAACTAAATCTAAATAGAAAATAAAAAAGCACTAGAAAAAATAAAACTAAAAGCTGGGTCCTTGAGAAGGTCAATGAAATTGACAAACCCTTTGCTAGATTAACAAAGAAAAAGAGAAAGAAGGTGCAAATATATAAAATAAGTATTGAGGAAGGGGCTATCACCACTGATGACACAGCAATAAAGAGTATCATAAGATGAAAATTTTTTTTCATCTTTGAAAAGTTATATGCCAACAAGAAGGGTAATATACTGGAAATGGACAAATTCCCAGAAACACACAAGCAGCTTACCCTGACCAAAGAAGAAATTGATGAACTCAACAGACCAATCACAAGTAAAGAGATAGAATTAGTCAGCAAAAACCTCCCAGCTAAGAAGAGCCCAGGTACAGATGGCTTCACAGGTGAATTCTACCAAACATTCCAGAAAGAACTAACAGCAATCTTGCTTAAAGTATTTCAAAATATAGAAGTAGAAGTAATGTTACCAAACTCATTCTATGATGCCAACATTATCCTAATACCAAAGCCAAACAAAGATGCCACAAGACAGGAAAATTACAGACCAATCTCTCTACAGAACCTGGATGCTAAAATCTTCAACAAAATACTTACCAATCGCATTCAACAACACATCAAATGAATTATACACCACCAACAACTGGGTTTCATCCCAGATATGCAAGGATGGTTCAACATAAAAAAATTAAGCAATGTAATACACCACATAAAGAGATTGAAAGAAAAAATCACATGGTCATCTCTTCAGACCCAGAAAAAACATTTGACAAAATGGAGCACACTTGCCTGATGAAAACACTGCAAAAGATAGGAATACAAGGACCCTTTCTGAACATGATAAAAGGTATATATGAAAAACGCACAGCAAACATAATATACAATGGTGAAACCCTAGAAACTTTCCCTCTAACATCAAGAAATAGACAAGGACACCCACTACCACTGCTCCTATTTAACATTGTTAGAAGAACTTGCTCAAGCACTAAGGCAAGAAAAAGATATAAAAGGCATCAAAACTGGAAAGGAAGAAGTAAAAATTTCACTATTTGCAGACCACCTGATCCTATACATAGCCCTGAGAAATCTACAACAAAGGTTCTAAACCTTATAAATGAGTTCAGTAAAGTCACAGGTCATAAGATCAACACGCAAAAATCAGTAGCATATCTGTACTCCAATAATGAGCAATCTGAGAAGGAAATCAAGAAAAAATATGATTTAAAATAATAATTAAAATAATCAAATACCTAGGAATGTATTTAATTAAAGATGTAAATGACTTATACAAAGAATGCTACACAATACTGTTAAAAGAAATCAAAGAAGAATTAAATAATTGGAAGAATATTCCCTTCTCATGGATAAGAAGACTAAACACCATTAAGGTGTCTATCCTACCAAAATTAATCTACAGATGTAATGCAATCTCAAAAAAATCAACAGAGGGTTTTTTACTGAATTGGAAAAATAACTATGAAATGTATTCGGAAGGGCATGAGGCCCCCAATAACCAAAGACTTAATGAAAAAGAAAAATGATATCAGAGTAATCACACTATGCGACTTTAAAACAATCTATAAATCCACTGTGGTTAAAACTGCATGGTATTGGCATAAGGTTAGGCATACTGACCAATAGCACAGTATTGAGAGTTCTAATATAGATCCTCTCATATACAGTCATCTGATATTTGACAAGGCAACCAAGCCAACCCAACTGGGAAAGAATGGCCTCTTCAACAAATTTTGGATATGGAGACCTGGACATCCATATCCAAAAGAATGAGAGAGAAACACTATCTCACATCTTATACAAAAATCAACTCAAGATGGATCAAAGATCTAAATTTAAAAGACAAGACCATAAAGACTTTGGAAAATAATGTAGGGAAGAATCTACAACACCTTGTGATAAGAAATGGCTTCATGTACTTCACACCCAAAGCACAAGTATTGAAAGAAAAAATAGATGAATGAGACCTGTTCAAAATTAAAACCTTTGTCACTTCAAATAGTTTGTCAAGAAAGTGAAAAGACAGCCTATAAATGGGAGAAATTATTTTGTAATCATATATCTGTTAGGAGCCTAATATCCAGCATATATAAGGAAATCCTATATCTCAAAAAAATAAAAGAACACCAACAACCCTTATGAAAAACAGGCAAGTGATTTCAGTAGGGCTCTACTTTGGAGTTTGTGTTCCTGAGTGTGACAGAGTTGAACTCACATTTGACTTGTCTACACATGTTTATTTTGTCGCTTTTATTTGAACCTATATTTGGTGCTGGAGTTGGTACATGCACATTAAAGAGACTTGATTCTCTGGGATCTCCATTTGCCAGCTGGGCCCTGAGCCACAGCGGAGTTCCAACACTTACTCTGCAGTTCATTGGATTCAACCAATACAACTAACAAGGAGGTGAGAATGGACAACCACTACACCAGAGACACGAGAAAGTCTACAACTGTAATCAAGGGAGTCCCATTCATCAGCCATGTGGGATTGAAATCCCATCTCCATTAAAGGTGTAGTGGCATCCCCATCCCAGAATCCTCAGAATTGAGGAATGAAATATGGACTAGAGTGGACTTAATGGTATTCTACTAAAGGTTTCTTGTGATTCTAACAAAGGAAGAAATTATATGGACAGTGGCCACTGGAGATGCTGAAGTCAGGGAGAGAGAAAATGAGGTGTAATATGGGGGCATTTTCAGGACTTAGAATTGTCCTGAATGACATTGAAATGACAGATACAAGCCATTATATATCCTGCCATAACCTACAGAATTGAATGGGAGAGAGTGCAAATTACAATGTAAACTATATTACAAGCTTTGTGGCAATGCTCCAAAATATATTCATCAATTACAATGAATGTACCATACTAATGAAAGAAGTTGTTAATATGGGGAAAAGTGGAAAGTGTGGATAGTGGGGCATATGGGAATCCCTTATAATTTTTATGTAGCATTTTATATAAACTAAGTATCTTTTAAAAGTAAATAAAAAATATAAAAATTTAAAATAAAAAAAAAATAAGGATTAAAAAAAAAAATGGGCAAGTGATTTGATCAGACACTTCTCCAAAGAAGAAATTCAAATGGCTAAAAAGTACATGAAAAGATGCCAAACATCATTAACTATTGAGAATATGCAAATTAAAACTACAATGAGATGCCATCTTGAACCCGTAAGAGTGGAGGCCATTAAAAAACATAGGACTACACGAGGATGTAGAGGAATGGGAAACTTCATCCACTGCTTGTGGAAATGTAGTATGGTCAAGCCATTGTGAGGGATAGTTTGACATTTCCTCAAAAAACTAACCTCAGATCTGCCATATGATCCAGCAGTTCTACTGCTGGGTATATACCCAGAAGAAATAAAAGCAAGGACACTGACATATGTATGCACACCAATGTTCATAGTGGCTTTATTCACTATTGCCAAAAGTTGGAATCAACTGCAATGCCCATCAAAAGATGAATGGATAAACAAAATGTGGTATATATAAATACAATGGAATATTACTCAGCTGTAAGAAGGAATACAATGCTAACACCAGGATAACACTGATGAATCTTGAGGACCTTATGTTGACTGAAGCAAGCCAGGCATTGAAAGACAAATATTTTATGACCTCTTTGATATGAATTAAGCACATTGAGCAGACTCAGAGAGCTAGAGTTTGGAAGATTGGTTTACAGGAGATAGAAAGGGAGAAGAAGGTTGTAAGCCAACATCCATACAGGAGGAATCTGTGATAAGGTGGAAGTGAGTAGTTGTACAGTGAAGGGACATGACAGGGGTGTAGTGATACTATTGGGTTGGGTGGTGTAAGCTTGATGGGGGGTAGGGTGGGAAGATGTGTTTGATGGTCCATGGAAGTGAGGAGAGGGTTGGAAGAGGGAACAGGTGAACACTGGGCATTGGTGGGTAAGTAGTTGAAACTACAATGTTGAGAAAGCTCTTTTGGTGACAAAAAAGGATTACTGGTTTAGGATGTTGGATGGGGTGGGCATCTTGGACAGGGCGCACCTATGGCAGTCTATTAGAGAATGTGTGAGTGAGTATTTTGCCATAGTGTATTGTATCAGTGGGTGGAGTCCCCACATATTGAGTGGAAAGGAGTTGAACTCCCCTCCTGGGAAGGCCCAATATGTTCTCAAACATAGGGGAAGGTGTCTCTTGAGAGCATGGATGGTTCCTTATAGGGGAGGACTCACTAATAGTCAAGCTCTCAGCGTTGTTCTAAGTACCTATGAATCTTGTCCTTCAAGGAGTTAAGCCTGGAGTTCACCAAGGGTCTCGAGGGAAGGAGGAGGGAGTAATAGAAAAGATGGAAGAGTGGGAATTAAGGGGGCAATGGAAGTGTTCTGCATGATCTTGCAATGATGGATACAGGCCATGATAATTTCATCAAAAATTTATAAATGTTTAAGGTACAAAATGTAAACCATAATGTAAACCATTGACCATGGTTAGTAGCTATGTTTCAATATCTGTGCATAAGCTGTAACAAATATACCATCCACATGTAAAATTGTAATTAATACAGGAAGGAGGAAAAGGGGGAAGATGTTGGGTATTTGGGAGTCCCCTATATTCTGTATGTGACTTTACTGAGACCTAAACTTCTTTGAAGATAACATGAAAAAAAATAAGTCAGTGGTGAAGAAATGGAAGAAAATGCCATGTACAGACAGGACAACAAATATGACAGTGATGAAAGGTAAAAATTTAAAAAAAAAATAAAAATTTATTTGTATTTTTTAAATGGTTTTCTTTATTTTTTTAATATCCCAATTTCTTTTTTTACTTTATTTGAGTTTTAGTTTTTCTAAATTATTATGTACTTTATTTATTCCATTTAAACCCACCATTACTATTTCATTTTCCTATTAATTGTATTTGGCAATATTCCTGGTTTCAATTTTGAAAAGGTTTTGGATCACAGAAGGCTTTCAAATCTGTCAGAGGAGGAGCATTGGTGTGGGGTGTCAGTGATGAGGGATACTAGGAGGAAGTTCACGTGGGCATATATATAAGGTATATGAATGTGTTCAAATGTTCAAGGGGCATTGCCACAGTTGGTAGAGTTTCGCACAACCAAAGGAATATTTAATTCCCATCCTGGGGAGCTCTGCCACATTCTCTAATGGAAGAGCAACAATCCTCCAAGTACAGGTGCAATGACTAGTGAAGAAAGATGGTCCATTGATGGACCCTTGATATTGATGACTATGTTTATGAGCCTTTGTTCCTGAAGCTGCAACTTAGACTAGGGCTGTGGGATGCCTAAGAATTATCTACTGGGAGCCTCCTTGTTGCTCAAATGTGGCCTCTTTCTAGCTGAACTCAGCATGTAAATGCATTACCTTCCCCCCAGTGTGGGACATGACTCCCTGGGATTTTTCTCCCTGACACTGAAGGATTACCAGCAAGCACTGGCTCATGATACAACTGGAAAAAAACCTTGAATAAAAGGGGGAAAAAGTAAAGACAAAATATTTTATATTGCTAAGAGATGTCAAATTGAGTCCGGAGATCATCAGAGAGATAACAGCAGGATATTTTAGACTGCCAGAGTAGATACTACTCCAAATAGTAGTATTCCTGAGGGCTCTGATGACACCCAGGTCCTACAGTCATGGCAGATAGCTCGAGAGTTTGGTGCCATGTCAGTGGGCCCTACTGTGGAGTTTGTGCTCCCGAGTGTGACAGAGTTAGTTTCAGATATGACTTCTCTATACTTGCCTCTTCTGTCCCTTTTTTTTTTGAACCTGTAGTTGGTGCTGGAGTTTGTAGGTGTACATCCAAGAGACTTGAATCTCTGACCTGCCAATATGCTAGCTGTAACCTGAGCTTCAGCAGAGTTGCAACATCTACTGTCCAGTTCATTGGACTCAACCGGGACAACTAATGAAGAAATGAGGATGGACAACCACCACACCAGAGACCTGACAGTATCTACAAATGCAAGCAAGAGAGCCTCATCATCAACCATATGGGACTGAAGTCCCCTCAAAATTAGAGTTGGAGTGGGCATTACCATCCTAGAATCCTCAGGACTGGGGAATAAAATATGGACTAGAGTGGATTTACTGGTATTCTATATAGACTTATTTTGATTCTGGCAATGGATGAAATTATATCATGGATTTGGAGAGAGTAGCCACTGGAAGTACACAAGTCAGGGATAGAGAAAAAGAGGTGCAATATGGGAGCAGTTTCAGCACTTGGAATTGTTATGAATCACATTGCAGTGACAGACTCAGGCCATTATATATCCTACCATAACCTATACAATTGAGTGGGATATAGTGTAACTTACACTGTAAACTATAATCATTGCTTAGTGGCAATGCTCCAAAATATGTTCTTCAATTGCAATGAATGTACCACACTAATGAAAGAATTTGTTAATGTGGGGAAAAGGGGGAAGTATGTGGAGTGGGGCATATGGGAAACCCCTATATTTTTTATGAAGCAATATATGTAATTTAAGTATCTTTTAAAAATGGATAAAAATATTTTTAAAAAGGCTTTAGATTACATAAATCTTACATAATAAACAGGGGAGTATCTTATGCCCCACCCTCTCCACCTCCCACACTTTCCCAAATTAAAATGTATGAACACATATTGAAATATTGCTACTAAACATGGATTATAGTTATATTAAAGTTGACTCTCTAACCGATACAATTTTGTAGGCTTTGATAAAATATATAATGGCCTGTATGTGTCATTTCAATGTCATGTAGGAGAGCCCCAATGTCTCAAAAATACCCCCATGTTACACCTATTTTTCCCTCACCCTCCCCTTAAAAAGTCTTATGGCCTTTGCCTTTATGTCAATGATAAAAATTCTTCCATTGCTAGAATAACAACAAGTGTATAATAGAACAATAAGTCTACATTAGTCCATTGTTCATTTCCCAATCTTGAATATTTTTGGATGGTGATGCCCACTCTATTTCAAATTGAGAGGGGGCATAAATCCAATGGCACAGATGAATGACGTTAACTTACTTGCAGTTGCAGACACTGTTTGGTCCTTGGGATGGGTGTTGTCCATTAAAATTTCCTTGTTATTCGCCTTGGGTGAATCCAGTGAACCAGAGAGCAGGTATGGCAATTCTGCTGAGATTCAAGGCTCAGCTGGCACATAGATGGAAAAAAGATTTAAGTCTCAGGGACACATATTTATCAAGTATAGTGCTAATTACAGGTTCAAATAAAAGGGACTGAAGAGCCATGTTTAGGGAAACTATAAATGAGTCTTATTCTATTACACTGAGGAGCATAAATTCCAAAGTAAGGTCCTCTGAAAGGGTGCCGAATTCCTGAGCTGTCTGCCCTGCTTACAGTGTCTGGATGTTTAGAGCCCACTGATAGGTGCAGAATTCTTGTGGAGGCAGTGGCCACTGGATGTTCTGAGGGGAAGGAGAGGGAAAAACAAGTGTAATATGTAATTTTCAGGACTTGGGCATTGTCCTGAATGACACTGCACTGACAGATTCAGGCCATTATGTATATTTTGTCATAACATACAAATTATGAGGGAAAGAGTGTAAGCTACAATGTAAACGGTAATTCACACTTAGTGGCAATGTTCCAAAATGTGTTCATCAATTGTAACAAACGTACCACATTAATGAAGGATGTTGTTAATGTGGGAAAATGTGAGAGGGGTTGGGAGCAGGTCATATGGGAATCCCCTCTATTTTTTTATGTAATCTAAGTATCTTTTCAGAAAATAATAAAAAAGAGTATTTAAAAAGTCTAGTTTAGGCATAAGAAGAGTCCGCATATTTATGCAGAGCCCCAATGGGAATAGGAGACCTAGGATTATGAATAAGGATTTTTACTGACATTTTTATATTTAAAAATTGAAATGTCCACCAAAAATAATGGGGTATACTGAATGGGAGATGCTCATAATGCGGGATAATCTCTGTAATAGCTTCACAATTTTTCTGTTGAGTAACATTGTTCAAAAATAAAGATCATTAAAAATTAAAAAATATTAGTGAAATGTAAATCTTTGGAAAGAGTGGACTCTGACCTTGACTCCAGACTCTACTACATGCCTTGCATAAGTGATATCATTGATCTCAGTCAAATTATTCAACCATAAACTCAGAATATAGATAACAATTTCATAGAGTTATCAAAGATTAAATGAAATACTGCATATAAAATGTCCAGCAATGTGTCTAATTTTAATCTGTGAATTTTTGCATAAATTATGTTTTAAGCCCTCACATTTTATTCCCGACTCTCTATTCCCACTTCTTTTTTAACTTTTAAAATTGAAATTTATTTTTCATACATGAACAAACATAAACAGTAAATGTATAATAAAAGTTGTGAGCTTTTAAAAGAGACATGCATATCATCATAAAAGTCTCCCATACTTCACCCCACAACCCATATGTTGCATTGTTGTGAAACAATTATTGCAAACTATGAAAGAACAAAGCATTGTCAAACTTTACTACTAACTATATATTACATTTGGTGTATTTTTCTCCCAACCCACATAATTATTAACACCCTGTGCTAGTATTATATATATTTTTATAGTTCATGAAAGAACATTCTCATATTTATTCTGTTCATCACAGTGATCATCAATCACTGGATTTCATGTGTTATACAATCTCCTGCTTTGTACAGTCCATCAAATGCATACACTCAGTCGTTCTCAGATTCATCACAGAGTTGTGATGTCATCACCTCAGTCAGTTTTAGAATGTTTTCATTACTCCAAAAGGAAAAATTCCATACCCCCTTATACTCTCCTATTTATGTCCCTTATAATTGATATATTATCTTTATGCCACTGATGCAAAAATATTGCAATGTTACTATTAATTATTGTCTAAAAGTTACATTAGTGGTTACTTTCCTTTATATCACCGTATTCTAAACACCTTGTAAAAGTAAAACATTCTTATACTTATACTATTAACCACTTCTGCTGTGCTACTTCCACACCTCTTCATCTCTCTACAGCTTTGACAACATTGTCCCAGAATGACCATTCCATTGGTCTAGCCTGATCATAGACATCACCTGCCATAAAACCCTCACTGAATCTCCACTACCTTCAGAATTAATATCAATCCTGTAGCATATATGTGAAGTTCTCTGTTATCTGGCTGTTGGCTACATGGCTACACTGATGTATCACTTTTCTTACCCTGACCAACATTGTGGGTACTATAATAAAAATTTTTTGTGATTTCCTAAGCACAACTGATGTTTAATTGATTTCCAAATTAACTGCTCTGCTTCCTCTTGCCCAAATCCATGCAAAAGGACTCCAAATCCTCTTTTAAGATTCAATACAATGATATGAGTACCTGGGGAGCCTTCACCAACCTCTCCAGGAAGAATAATCAACTTTATGAACCACAGTGCCACCTAAAGATAGTGCATTTATTTATGTCCATTTCATTGCCCTGTTAAACTGTGAGTACCTTGAACAAAGTCTTATTATCTTTTCATCCACAGAACATAATTTATTAATGTAATTTATTAATTGTTAAATAAATGTTTGTGGAATGACTGAAAAGGCTAATGGTGTAATGATATTCAACATATATTGCCATGACTGAGAGCCAACACCAAATGAGAGAGTCAGGAAAATGAATAACGTTTAGTGTACCCAGACTCTCCCTCCAGAATCAGGCATTTCCACTTGGTAGAAGTTTGTATCATTAAACTTTCCTTAACTTTCTTTCCATGTTGATGTTTCTAAAGTTGCCACCAAAAAAAAAGAGGTCCCTCAAACCATACGGCATCCCTACAACTTGAGAAGTTTCTGTGACTCACCCATTTATTATCAAGGAAGCATCTCAATTTCAGTGATCCAGTGTCTTCCTTGGGTAATGAAAGAAGTTGGAAGCTCTTCCCCAAGTAAGGTCAAGGAGATGGAGGTCATCATGAGTCCTCGAGAAGACACAATTTTGTTTTCTATTCACCGAGAATATTAATGCAGACTTGAGATGGTGTAGAAGAAGCATTTACAGTTTTCATCAATTTAGGGTATGAATTCCCATTATCCACATTAATAAAATATTCTTTGGTCTCTCAACACCTGCCCCTCAGTTTTCTGGAACTAGGAGAGAAAAACAGAATGCAAACATGTGCCAATTTTGACTCATGGTGGAATGTTTTGGAGATCCATATACATGTCTTATCCCACTGGACTGCTTCCTCCTAGGTGGAGGTCAATTGTCTGGGTTTGTTCTCTGGATTTGGTTACTCCATGATAATTTCTCTGGCCATCTCTAGAGTGCATTTCCCTCTCCAAAAAAGTTAAAGAATACAGTTGGTAATAATTTGTTGAGGCATAAATATTTTATGCCATTACTTATTGGCACACACACACAAAAAACCCTCATCAACTCACAACTGTTTTTATCATGATTTCATTCCATATAAATTGACAGTTTTACCTTAACACGGGAAGTCATCCTTGGAAAGAGGACATAGTGTGAAAGGATTGAAGGATGGTCTCAAAGTCATTGCCTCTGGGGGTGTCTACACATCTAGCGGTCTCATTGGTACAGTAATAACTCATCACCTTTTTAGAATTCTGTTTTGAAAAACAGGTTGTACTATAAGACTGGTTCACACATACTACTCAAAGTTTATTTCATAATATCACATGCCATGTAGCACAATACTGATATATTTTAAATATTATATTATTAGTTATAAAGGTGACTTGATAATCCAAACTCATGATTGAGGTGAACTAATAAAGTATTTACAACAAAGGGTATATGCCCATTTGTTGAGTTCAGCATTATGAATGAGAAGTACAGAGATCTGCATTTGCATATTACAGAGAGAACCAATCTAGTTGGCTATATCGGGAGAAGAGAGGATAAACCTTTCTGAGAAGAATACATCTAAGACATGATTCAAAGGATGGATAGATGATAGCCAGATGAACATAGTATGGAAAGTTGTGCAAATTGGTTGGAAGCTTCACTCCTTGATTCATTTCTTGTCCCTTCACCAATACAGGCAACATTGAAACTTTCTAACATAGGATGTTGTATTTCAAATTTCCCTTACAACAAATAGGAAGAAACAAATTTTGTGCACAGAGAGAATTGGGGGTGTTTGGCACCAAGAATTCAAAACCATTCATTCATTCCTTTTGTTTGATTTTCTAAAAGAATAATAATAATAAAGAAATATTCAGAGACCTTTTTTTTAAGGTACCAGGGCCAGGGACTGAACCCAGGACCTCGTATGTGGGCAGCAGGCACTCAACAACTTGAGTTACATCCAGTCCCCCCAAGAACTCTTAATAGAGTGAAAATTGTCAAAGAGATAAATGGGAAAATCAATGCATGCTGAATTTAATATTCATATTATGCTTTCTATAAGCTCTAAATTGCCATGGCCATGATTAAATGAGGACAGAATTTTGATTACTCTGTACAAAGCAGAGTGTCTGACACATTTCAGGTGTGTAATGCTTGATTGTTAAATGATCTAGTAGATGTAGCATCTGATTGCTACTCAATTCCTTAAGAATTCAGTTTTCTATGGAGCACAGACCAAGATGTAGGAGTCCTTTGTTGGAGAGGACAGATAATTTATGGGAAAAGGGTATTCCATTGATAGAGGTTTGCCTTGACTGTGGTCTGGTTCCAGAAAGTTTTTGGGAACCTTTACAGCTGAAATCCAAAATTCATTTTGATCCCACAGTGAAGTAACCTCAATGTAAGTCACACCTATCTGGCAAAACTGTGAGCTGAGAAGCACATGGGTGAAGCCTGCTCCAGAGCTTGGTTTCAGTATACCTTAAAGTCCCAATGCTGTAAATGTTTTTCATCTTGTGTTTCTTGTATTTTCTGAATTGTACTTGTTCATTTGTTGCATCATTTTATACTTCAATAAACATATGACCATCATGCATTGCTGATAGGAAGGTGAAATCATGAAGATGCTATAGAAAAAGTTTGGCGGTTCCTCAAAAAGTTAAACATAGAATTACCATATAACCTATCATTTCTACTTCTGGGTATAATTAGTGAATTATTTGCTTAAGCTTCCTCTCTAGTTCTTTGAAAATTAGAAGAAGACACAGATGAAGTGACCTGAATTTTGCATGGAAAAATTAACCTAAATGCTAGTAGAGGGGATTTCCAGGAAAATGGTGTTGCGATGGGAAGGCAGAGTCTGTCCCTCTCGCAAAAAAAGTGGAGAGAAGGTAGGGACCTATCTAAAAGGAGCTGGTTTCAATATATATTGAACGGGAAGGTGCTTTGAGTCCTCTAGGAGGGTACCAGAATGATAAAGAAGCCAAAGGAAAACTGAGAGTTGCTCAACCCTGTGGATGGAAATGGCACATATACCCCATCCTCAGCGCAACAGACTTAGAGAAGGCATTCTGTGTGACCGAGAGGGCTCTGAAAGAGGGTGAAGACTGTTTTTTCTTTTGTGTGTGTGTGTGTGTGTGGTGTGTTTGGCCAACTGAATGCCCTTTGAAACTCGTAAGGGACACCAACCCAATAGAGGAAGGGGAGGGGTATCTGCTCAGGAAGGCTGTCATGCCAAGTTGCCAAGGGAGAGAAAGAAACTAGATGAGAGAGGGGAGGGACTCTAGAAAATTGGACTCTAAAATGCTTGGGGAAAAGAAGGCAGTTGGATTTCTAAAGCCCAATCAACTTGAGGAGACAATTTGGCTCAGTAAAGAAATTCTAGCTTTACATATACAAGGTCCCTGATTTGATTCCCCAGGCTGGGTTACCAGGCATTCACTAGATACCTTATGAAAGGTAACATAGAGATATTCTTTTTATTTTTGGTACCCTTGAAAGAAGGAGGAGTGTTTTGCTATTTTTTTTTTCTTTAAGGTGCTGCTGTTTTGTTTCTTTTTTCCCCTTTCTCTGTTTCCTCTTTTTTTTTTCCTTTTACCTCCTTTTTCTACCTACATTAATTCTTTTCTTTCCTTCCATTTTCTTTCTTTTCTTTTATGTTGTTTTTCTCTCATTTCATGTCTTTTTCTTAGGTCTTCAATATTTTAATATTTTTATTTCTCTCTCTTTTATTTTCTTTTTCCTATGTTTTTTTACTTTTTCTTTTGTGTTGTTTTTCTTTTCTTTTTTTGTTTTCTTTTCCTCTCTTCTCATCATTCGGCATTTCAATTCATTGTATATATTTTTCTCTATTTTGTTTCTCATTTCATTTTTTCCTATTCCACTTTGTTGTTCTTATACCTCTATACATCTTCTGATTTTTCACACAGATTAGTTATTTATTTTCCTAGGTCTTGTATGGATCCTCTTTTACTTTTTTTTATTATTAGAGCTATTATTCTTTTTCTCTTCTTATCTCTATTCTTTTCTCTGCTTCTAATTCTTTTTTTTCCCCAAGGGAACATAGACAATAACATGGAACTAGAATAAGAGGAATGGCCTGTCAAAGTGAAACTTTACCACACACACAAAAACAACAAAATAAAACACTACAGTAGAAAGAGAAGCTAACCAATGAAATAAACACATCAAGATAAACAGATGACTAGACAACAACAAAAAATGACAGGCCATACTAAGAAACAGGTAGACATGGCCCAGTCTAATAAACAAAAACAGGGGGAAATGCAGAACGTGAGACAATAAATCGGAAATGCTGAAACAAATATCATGAATCAACTTAATAAAGTGAAGGAAGAGATTAAGGATATTAAGAAGACACTGGGAGAACATACTGAAGAAATTGGAAATGTGCACAGAAAGATATAGGATATGATGGTGATGAATGGCACAGAGCAAAGAATCAAAAATACACTGGAAGCACAAAACAGCAGATTTGAACAGGCAGAGGAAAGAATAAATGATGTGGATGAGAGTACATCAGAAATCAAAGAGATAGTAGAACAGATATATTAAAAGATAGAAAATTTCACCAGGGACTTAGGGACTTGAATGGTAACATGAAACACACAAACGTATGCATTATAGGCATCACAGAAGGAAAAGGGAAAGGAAAGAGGACAGCAGGAGTGATGGAGTAAATAATGGCTGAAAATTTCCCAACTCTGTTGAGGGACATGGACATACATATCCAGGAAGCCAAGCACACCCCAAACAATATAAATCTTGAAAGGCCTACCACAAGACAAATACTTTTCAAATTGTTCAATGCTCGAGACAAAGAGAGAATACTAAAAGCATCAAGAGAAAAAAGATCTATCACATACTATGGACGCTTGATAAGATTAAGTGCTGATTTATCACCTGAAGCCATGGAAGCAAGAAGGCAGTACTATTACACAGTTAAGGTGCTAAAGCAAAAGAAAAATTCCAGCCAATAATTATCTATTGAGCAAAGCTGGCATTGAAAAATAAGGGAGAGATCAAAACATTCACAGATAAATGAAAACTAACAGGGTTTGTCAATAAGAAACCTGCCAATCAAGAAATACTACAGGGAGTTCTGCAGATTGAAAGGAAAAAATAAGAGTGAGAGATTTGGAGGAGAGTGTAAGAATAATTAAAAAAATAAAAACAAAATATGCTGTACATAAACCTAAAGAGAATATAGCTAAAGTAAGTAATTCCTCGGCAGCAATAATATTGAACGTTAATGGATTAAACTCTCCAATCAAGAGACACAGTACAGAATGGAAAAGGAAATATGATCCATCTATATATTTTCTGCAAGAAACACAGCTTAGACCAAGGGAAACAAGGAGGCTGAAAATGTATGGTTGGAAAACAATATTACTTGCAAACAATAACCATAAAAAGGAGGGAGTAGCTATACTAATATCAGACAAAATAGCCTTTAAATGCAAAAGTATTGTAAGAGACAAAGAAGACCACTATATATTAATTAAATAGGTAATCTAGCAAGGAGAAAGAACAATCATAAACATTTATTCACCTAACCAGGGCGCCTCAAAATACATGAGGCAAACATTGAAAAAAAATAAGTGGAGAAATAGATGCCTCTACAATTATAGTGGGGAATTTTACTATACCACTATCACTATTAAGACAGGACATCCTGACAGAGACTCAATAAAGAAACAAAGACCTTGAATAATACGTTAGAAGATCTGGACCAAATACACATATACAGAACATTACATCCAATAAAGTGGGATATACATTCTTCTCAAGTGCACATGGATCCTTCTCCAAGATAGGCCACATGAGAGGTCACATAACAACTCTCAATGAATTCAGAAATATTGAAATTGTACTCAGTAATCTCTCTGACCACAATGGAATGAAGCTGGAAATCAGTAAGAGGCAAGGAACCAGATTAGGCACAAAGATACAGAAGTTGAAAAACACACTCTTAGACAATCAGTGGGTCAAGGAGGAAATTGCAAAAGATCAATAACTACATAGAAAAGAATGAAAATGACAATACAATGTATCAAAACTTATGGCATGCAGCAAAAGCTATACTGAGACAGAAATTCATAGCCATAAATGTGTATATTAAAAAAAGGGGAAAGAGCTAAAATCAAAGACCTAACTGCACAACTGGAGGAATTAAAAAAAGAAAAACAAACCTACCTCAAAGGAAGTAGAAAGAAGGAAATAAAGATTACAGCAGAACTAAATGAAATTGAAAATAAGAAAGCCCTAGAAAAAATAAACAAAATCAAAAGCTGGTTCTTTGAGGAGCTTGAGAAAATTGAGAAACCCTTAGCTAGACTAAGAAAGAAAAAAAGAGAGAAAATACAAATACATAAAATAAGAATCGAGGAAGGAGCCACTGATGACACAGGATTAAAGAGTATCAAAAGAGGATACTTTGAAAAATTGTATGCAAAAAAGATGGATAATTTAGAGGAAATGTACAAATTCCTAGGAACACACAAGCAGCATACTTTGACAAAAGGAGAAACTGATGAACTCAACAAACCAATCACAAGCAGCAAGAAAGAAATTAGTCATCAAAAACCTATCAACTAAGAAAAGCCCAGTACCAGATGGCTTCTCAGGTGAATCCTACCAAACATTCTGGAAAGAACTAACACCAATTCTGCATAAAGTCTTCCAAAAAAATATAAATGGAGAGATCATTGCCTAACTCATTCTATGAGGCCAACGTCACCCTAATACCAAAGCCAAAGACACCACAAGAAAGTAAAGCTTTAGACTAATCTCTCTAATGAACCTTGTTGCTAAAATCCTCAACAAAATAGTTTCTAATCATATTCATCAACGCATCAAATAATTATACACCATGACCAATGGGTTTCATACCTGATATTCAAGGATAGTTCAACATAAGAAAATCAATCAACGTAATATATCACCTAAATAGACTGAACGAAAAAAATCTCATGATCATCTCTATAGATCCAGAAAAAACATTGAGCAACGTACTGTACACTTTCCTATAAACAACACTTCAAAAGAAAGAAATAGAAGGAAATGTCCTCAACACGATAAAGGGCAAAAAAACCACTGCTAGCATTATATTCAATGGTGAAGTGCTGAAACTTTCCCTCTATGTATCTGGAACAAGGACAAATATTACATGCCATCACTGATATGTATTAAGCAAATTGAGCAGACTCACAGAATTAGAGTATGGAAGAAAGGTTTTCAGGAGACAGAAAGGCAAAAGTTTGTGAGCTAATCCACATATTAACAGAATCTTTGAGCAGGTGGAATGGTGTAGTTGTGCATTGATGGGCATGACAGTAGTACAATGATGCAAATGGGTTGGGTAGTGCAGATTTGGGGGTGGGGGTAGGTAGGGTAGGTTGGACTGTCCCTGGAACAGGGGGAAGGGTTGGGGGAGGGAGCAGGTGAATTCTGGGGATTTGTGAAACCACAACTTCGGTAATGTTCTTTTGGCAAATATGGCAGGGGAGGGATACTAGTTTGGGTGTTTGATATGGGTGGCTTACAGGACAGGTTGCACCTGGTCAAGGATTCTAGGGAGTGTGTGATTGTTCATCTTGTCATAATGTGTGGAGTGGGTGTCATAGTGTGAGGCGTGGGTGTCATAGTGTGTGGAGTGGGAGGAGACACACAAAATGAGTGGGAAGGTGTTGGACTACCATCCTGGAGTGTCCTGCAATGTTCTCAAGTAGAGGCATGGGAGTCTTTCGAGAGCATAGGCAGTGCCTTTCAGAGGAGGACAGGCCAGTATATCAAGCCCTAAATGCTGTTGTAAGTAACTATGAATCTTGTTCTTCAAGGAGTGAAGCTTGGTGGCTGCTGTGGGTCCCAAAGAGAGGGGGAGGGAGGAATAGAATAGTTGGAACATGCAGCATTTTGTGGGCAATGGAATTGTTCTAAATGATATTGCAATGTTGGATACAGGCCATGTTAAATTTCATGCAAATTTATAAAAGCGTATGGTGCAAAATGTAAACCATAATGTAAATCATTGACCATCATTAGTAACAATGTTTCAATATTTGTACATCAGTTGTAACAAATATATCATCTATATGTATAATATTATTAATAAGAGAAAGGGGGAAAGGGAGAGGATGGTGGGAGATGGGAATCCCCTATATACTGTGTGTGATTTTCTGTAACTTAAAGTTTCTTTGAAGACAAAATGAAAAAAATAAGACACTGTAGGATTAACTGGAAAAAAATGTCACTGTACACACAAGGCACCAGGCCTTATAGTGATTAAAGACATAATGTCAAGATTTTTTTACCTTTTAATTTTTCTAAATACATTTTTATTCATTTTAAAAAGATACTTAGAAGATAGGGTCAGTTGAGGAGGGCACTCGCCTACTAGCTCTCTGAGGATGGTTGATTGGGGATGGGGTCCTGCCCGGGGGTCTGTGCTGTGGGCACACGGAGTGAGAGCTTGGGACATTTTTCTGGAAGCAGCTCGATGGCATTGATTGCTTGGTAGAGATTCGTGAGTTTTAAACCTGCCTGTGGAGGTTAACACAGATAGCTGAGCCCCACCCTTGGGGAAAGAGACTGGTTTGAGCCATGAATCCCGAGGCAGCCTGGTGAGAGGTAACATTCTCCAAATGTGGGAGGGTTCTGACAGAAGGTGGAGAGGGGTTTCCTTTCTGTCAGTTTGGCTGCCTGGACCCCCTCATAGCTTTGGGGAGCAGATAAGCTCTCTTGAATAAGCACTAGGCTGAGGAGAGAAGCAAATCTATTGAGGAAGCATGATTTACCCAACAGCCCGGTGATACACAGGTTTGGCTCCAGAGGAGATGGAGTCAGCCATTTTTATCATTCTGCACTGACAAGCATCAGAACTTCAGCTCCACTGGGGAGGCCAGGAAGTGGGAAGTGCTTGATTAGTGTCCACGAGCCTAGTTAGGGTCCCCTCAGTGAAGGGGGTGGTCTAGAAGAGGACATATTTTGGGTCCCTTATTTTGCCAAAAAAAAGAAGACAGACACTTTTAAAAAAATGAATTTTTCTTTTTAACTTAGTTTTATAGCTAAAATCTGCCTCAAAACCTACAGATAGAACCTTGCAAGGCAATTGATAAATACAAGCACTCTGAGAGGTTCCACAAGGGCCGAAGAAGGAACACTGGTCTTCCTTAGATTTGTTTGATTGCTTGCTTGTGTGGTTCTTTGGTTTTTCTCTGTTTATTTGTTGTCTCTTGCTTTTCTTTCCTCATCCTCACCACTGTGTTTTTTCTATCATTTTTTAAATTTAAATTAGGTACTGTTAGCTTGTCTCTTCTTTGCTGTGCTTCTTCTTCAGGAATTTCCCATTCTCTGTCTATATTGATTTTGTATCCAAAGCTCTCACTTTTACTTCCTTCATCTTTCTGCCTTCTGCTTTCTATTGTGGTTCTTACATACCACGTCTTTACGTTAGCCCACAACTTAAGGGTGTCAATTTCTATTCAATCTATTCTGTTTTCTTCATTTTTAATTAATATTAATTTTTTCCTTTCAGCCCTTTCTTTACTCTTTCTCTCCCTTCTCATCATTCTAGTCTTCTAAATCATATATATATATATATTCTTCTTTTTGTTTTCCCTTTCCATTTTAGGTATTTCACATTTTTTCCTATTACTCTACACTGCCTACATGAGCTAAATATTTGTTTCACTAAGTCTTGTGCAGACCCTCTTCTAACTTTTATCAATATTACTATTATCCTTCTTCCTTTCTCACATCTTTTGATTCCTCTGGCCCTAATCTTTTGCCTTCAAGCAACAGAGCAAGAAGCAAGCAAATAAAATAAGAAGAAAAATCATCAAAGAGGAAACTTAACACACACACAGAACCACCAGCTAAACAAAACTCTAGAGCAGAGAGAAGAGCTAATCAACCAAATAAACCCATCAAGATAAAATGATGACTAGAGGGCAACAAAAAAATACAAACCACACTGAGAAACAGGGAGACATGGACCAGTCCAATGAACAAACTAAAAACCAGGAAGACATGCAGGACATCAAAAAATTAATAAAGTTTTCCAAACAAATATCATGGGACAACATAATAAAGTGAAGGAAGAGATTAAGGATATAAGAAGACACTGGGAGAACATACTGAAGAAATCGTAAACATACATAAAAAGAACAGATATGATGATGATCAATGCCATAATTCAAGACATCAAAAAGATGCTGGATTCACATTACAGCAGATTTGAACAGGCAGAAGGAAAAATTAGAGATGTGGAACACAATACATCTGAAATCAAACAGATAGTAGAACAGATAGACAAAAATATAGAAAAAAGCCAGCAGGGACTCAGAGATTTAACCAACAACACCAAAAGAACAAACATATGCATTATGGGCATCCCAGAAAGAGAAGAGAAGGGAAAGGGAACAGAAGGAGTGCTGAAGAAAATAATGGCTGAAAACTTCCCAACCCTATTGAGAGAGATGGATGTGCAGACCCAGGAAGCCCAGCACACCCCAAATAGTATAAATCCCAACAGGCCAAATCCCAGACATATTCTTGTCAAAATGTCCAATGCTCAAGACAAAGAGAAAATACTCAAGGGAGCAATAGAAAAGAGAACCATCACATATAAGGGAAGCACAATAAGATTAAGTGCTGATTTCTCATCTGAAACCATGGAGGCAAAAAGACAGTGGTATGACATAGCCAAAGTACTAAAAGAAAAAAACTTCCACCCATGAATTCTCTATCCAGCAAAACTGGCAATCAAAAATGATGGAGAGTACAAATTATTCACAGATAAACAGAAATTAAGAGAGTATGCCAATAAGAAACCTGCACTTCAAGAAATACTAAAGGAAGTTCTACAAATTGAAAAGGAAAAACAAGGGAGAGAGAGTTGGAGGAGAGTGTAAAAACAACTACAAAGACAAAAACAGAGAGAAAACAAATGACATGCATTAACCCAAAGAAAATATGGCTGAAGTAAGAAATTTGTTGTGAGTAATAACCCTGAATGTTAATGGATTAAATTCCCAACTCAAGAGACAAAGATTGGCAGAATGGATAAGGAAATATGATCCATCTATATGCTGACTACAAGAAACCCACCTTCGACTAAGGGACTCAAGGAGGCTGAAAGTGAATAGCTGGAAAACAATTTTACAAGCTAACAATAGGCAAAAAAGGAAAGGAGTATCAAATCTAATATAAGGCAAAATAGACTTTAAATGCAAAACTATTGTAAGACACAAAGATGAAAACTATATATTAGTAAAAGGTGTAATTTCTCAAGAAGAGAGAATAATCATAAACATTTATGCACCAATCAGGGGGCCTCAAAATACAGGAGGCAAACTCTGGAAAAATTAAGTGAAGAAATAAATGCCCCTACAATTGTAGTGGGGGACTTTAATACACCATTATCACCATTAGACAAAACATCTAGGCAGAGAAACAATAAAGAAACACAGACTTAGAACAATACATGAGAGGACCTGGACTTAATAGACATATACAGAACACTACACCCAAATACAGCAGCATTTACATTCTTCTCAAGTGCACATGGATCATACTCCAAGATAGACCACATACAAGGCCACAGAACAACTCTTAATGAATTGAGAAAAATTGAGATTATACAAAGTAATTTCTCTGACCACAAGGGAATGAAATTGGAAATCACTAAGGGCCAGAGAATCAGATTAGGCACAAAGATATTGAAGTTAAAGAACACACTCTTAGAGAAACAGTGGGTCAAGGAGGAAATCTCCAAGGAAATCTGTAACTACCTTGTAACTAATGAAAATGATAACACAACATATCAAACCCTATGGGATGCAGGCAAAGCTGTCCTGAGAGGGAAGTTTATAGCCATGAATACATATTTTAAAAAAGAAGAAAGAGCTAAAATTGAAGACTTAGCTGCACACTTTGAGGAATTGGAAAAACAACAACAAACTAAACATAAAGAAGTAGGAAGAAGGAAATAACAAAGATTAGAGCAGGACTAAATGAAATAGAGAATAAGAAAGCACTAGAAAAAAAAAACAAAAACAAAACCTGGTTCTTCCAGAAGATCAATAATATTTACAAACCATTAGCCAGACTAACAAAGAAAAAGAGAGAACAGATGCAAATACACAAAATAAGGAATGAGAAAGGGACATCTCTACTGACCCCACAGAAATAAAGAGTATCATAAGAGGATACTTTGAAAAGTTATATGCCAACAAGATTGATAATTTAGATGAAATGGACAAGTTTCTAGAAACTCACAAACAGCTTACATTGATGAAAGAAGAAATTGATGAACCCAGAGACGTATTACAAGTAAAGAGATAGACTCAGTCATCAAAAACCTCCCAACTAAGAAGAGCCCAGGACCAGATGGCTTGACAGCTGAATTCAACCAAACATTCCAGAAAGAGCTAACACCAAATCTTCTTAAGCGCTTTCAAAAAATCAAAGTAGAAGGAATATTGCCTAACTCATTCTGAGATGCCAACGTTACCCTAATACCAAAACCAAATAAAGACAGCACAAGAAAGGAAAATTACAGACCAATTTCTCTAATGAACCCAGATGCTAAAATCCTCAACAAAATACTGGCTAATTGCATTCCACAACATATCAAAAGGATTATACACCATGACCAAGTGGGGTTC
>JAQZBX010010740.1:0-43849 GCA_029593785.1 Cabassous unicinctus
CATCTTTACCTTGCGGAAGAATGTTCTGTTCTGAAAAGCAGTTATATTTCTCTTTCCTAAGAATAAAGCATGCTATACAATTTCTTACCCAGAAAACAAAAAATGTGACAGAAAATATATTGACATTTCTTTTGCCAGGTAAAATCTACAGTAGATAGAAAACCATTCAAAAGAGACTTTCAAAGGCCAAAGCAAATATGTAAACCTCAGAGCAATGAAGTGGCATCCAGTCTTCCAAGAAACAGCACCTTGGATTTTGTGCCAGTGCTGCTTCTAGGGCCTTCAGACTTCATGACGCCTTCATTTATCAAATGCAAAACAAAGCTCAAACATAGCGACCAAAGCAATCAGCAATTTATAAGAAGAAAGTTTTAAAGATCACTATTTTCCATTAGTTTTAACAGTTTTCATTTATTGAAATAAATATGTACTGTACTATTTATTAGATTGCATTGCACAATTTTCCAGATTATGCAAACAGTTTGATTTCTAACTAATCTGCATACCCATGTGAACATATTTTGGGCACTCAGATAACATTTTTATTGATATTCCCTAACAAGATGACAGGGAGAAAAGCATTAGGACCACAGGAAATATAGAAGAAAAGATAGCAATTTAAGGGCACAGAATACTAAATAAGGTAAGTACAGAACAGAAAATCAATATTGATTAATATTAAGAGTACTCAATTTTACTACCATCTAAGTAATACTTGTAGGGCATCTCATGTTCTTCTATGAAGGCTATATTTCCATTCAAAATCATCTTGCTACCAAGTCATACATTTTGAGCTTTCCAACATGTTCTGTGAAAGGTTTAATGAAAGAGTGATTCAGAAAATTCAGAATAGGACCTGAACAAAAGTTTCCATCAGAATGAGTGCCCTTTATTTTCCTAGAAGGATTATCCTTTGAAATATGGATACTTTTCCAGAGTTGAAAAATACTTTTCTCTTGACTGAGTAGGGTCACCACAGCCTGTCAAAGAATCTCCAAAGGGGCCTGTGATCCTCTGAGGAAGAGTGCTTCTTAATAGGAATCCACTGTAAACACTTTCACTAAAGCAAATGTCTGCCACAGCGGTATGCTCAAAGAGAATGTCTCTTTCTGAAGAAGATGCAGAAGTGTTTCACTCTAGCAAAGTGTAACATAATTTCTGAAGTAATTGAGTCTCCTGTCAAACACAGGCTAGGTTAAACATGCTGGTACTTTAGCAATATCAGCTGCTAATGAACATGGAGGGTGGTAAGGAAAGTGATGCTGTATAACCTTGATCATATTATAAGTTACTGTAAGGGCCACATAATTCAGCTGAAGCTTTCTTAGTTAACTTCCACTTAGCATATTTTCACGGGTGGCAGATGCTCCCCATTCACTCTGAAATACATTGCTTTTAATGCCTACTGCCTGCTAAATGCGTGCTGCCAGATTACACTCTCTTATCTACCTGCATACTTCTTCTACAAGCAAACAAATATACATGCCAAGAGTCGGTTCTGTTTCTACCAAACTCTGTTGGCCAGCTGTACTGTAATTATAATTGTACTTATAATTTTATAGATATACAAATGTATAATTACTAACCTCTCATTTTAATTAAATGTAGTATCCTGCTATAATTAAATATAGCATATATGGTTTAAATATGACGGCATAAAGAAAGAAAACTGTTTATGAAAACTCAGTTTAAAATCTTGGAAAGAACTTCATAAAGTTAAATACTGAAGAAAAAAAACATTACCATCAAGCAAGGAGACTACAAAAGTTTAGAGGAAACAATAAAAATCAAAGACGGTATTATAATCCTACTGTTTGGCAAACAAATCTAAATTTTCATTTCACTTTGAAGAAGCCCAAACTGGCTTTTTTACTATGTATGAGGTTTGTGCCTGAAAGACTAGACATCACTCCAATAAATATTTTAACATGTTTTTAAATGACCATAAGTATGGCAAAATGATTAGAAAATAAGTATGCATTTATATGGTTTAAGTTAAAAGAAAATAATTATTGCATGTGCCATTTTTTCCAGATCCTCCTCCAATTTAATCTTTTTAAGTTTTATTTTATTTATGGACTGTCTCCAGCCCTGAGAGCTTTACTATATGTCTTTCACCAACAACTAACATTGACTGACTTTTGAACAAGTGAAGAGTTGCAGGGAGGAGAAGATGAAATTGTCAGAGCTCAGGAGCATAGGATACACCTTTATTTTCATTCTAACTCTATTGTTTATCTAGATGTCCATCTTTGAACAAATTTGCTTGTTGTTTGCTTGATTGATTGCGCACTTTATGCCAGAAATAAATTAAGTCATTCTTGCATGGAGTCGTAAGATAAAACTAATTAACATAAATTTAAGACTTTAGGAAAATTAGCATTCTGAGTCACAGTTTCTTCATCTATAAATGATGGGATATTATGAAGAATAAATGAGATGCCTTATAAAAATAAGCACATAGAAGATGTTCAATGAGTGTTGGTTCATATCTTTTTCTTGTCAGTATAATGATATATTGCTAATGCATGGTTCTCATGGTAATTTTGAAAATTATTCTATGCCTTTATATAATGCTTTGTCTTTTTTTAAGTACTTTCCTATATATTCTAATTGATCCAATCAACAATGGATAATAATATAGCAAGTATTATCTCATTTACACATTAGAAAACTGAAACAGATAGATGTGATGTGTCTAGTCCAAGTTCTCTCAGAAAGTTAACATAATTTTATGTTTAAGGAAAACCCTCTCCTTATTCTGAGCTTATTGCTCAGAATAACACAGAAAACACAATTCCATGTCAATGCATACAGAAGGAATAAAGGATAGAAAGATAAACAAATTTCCTACGAACACATTTGAGAGTCAGGGAGCTGTTTTCCTCTCAGCCCACAGTCCAAGACATGGCATGAATATTAGGCATCCTTGTACATTCCTTGGCTTCTCTTGATGCTTCTTGTCTCCTTTCTTGTCTCCATCTTCACAAGGCATTCTCCCCTGTGTCTGGTCCATGTCTTTTCTCCCTTTTCTCTAAGGACATCAGTCATATTGGGAGACACACTTCAATATTCAATTCATAACCTACCTCAAATAAGGAGGACATAGGGACCATGGTTGGATTTGCAGAAATTGATCCAGGACCTAAATAGTTGGGAAATTTCTGGATACTTAATATCTTAAGTAGTCACATTTATAGAAGCTCAAATTTGTGTTAGAACTGTGATGAGAAACTCTTCATTGATGCAATGACTTACTGATCTTTTTCTAGACAGAAAGAAAATCAACTCACAGCTAGACATACCTTATATCACAATCTCAGTTCTGGTCATATTTTTATCATTTTTATTTCTTAACCCTGCCACCAACACTACCACCACCCAGCTCTTTTGTGTCTGGCTTCATTCATTCAACAAAATGTTTTTGAAATTCATCCATGTTATTGTTTGAATCAATAGCTTGTTCCTTTTTATCTCTAGGTAGTATATCCCTGACTTAATATATCTCAATTTACTCACTAATTCTCCTGCTGATGGACACTTGAGATATTTCTGATTCTTTGCTACTATGAATATAGCTTCCATGAAATTCTTATACTATGTGAACATTTATTTTCTTGAATAAATAACTAGGAGTAAAATTGTTAAGCATAGAGTTAGTATATGTTTAGTTTTATTAGATACTGTCAAGTGGTCTTTGAAAGAAATCATTGAATATTCCCATTAGAAGTGCATGGGAGGAGGTTCACCTGGGGCATACCTATAAGCCATATGAATGGGCTCAAGCATTCATGGGGCATTGTCACAGTCGGTGGAGATCCACACAATAACTATAGAAATAGCGAATTTCCATCCTGGGGAGCTCTGCCACATTCTCTTATGGGACAGCAAGAATGCCCTGAGTATAGGGGCAGAGACTAGTGAAGGAGAATGGACCATTGATGGGCCCTTGATTGTGATGACTGTACTTATGAACCTTTACTTCTGAAATTGAAAGTTAGCATAGTATTATAGGGTGCTAAGTGTTACCTCCTGAGAGCCTCCTTGTTGTTCAAATGTGGCCCCTCTCTAAGCCAAAACTCAGCGTATAAATGCATTACCATCTCCCTGGCATAGAAGATGACTCCCAGGGATAAGCCTCCCTGGCACCGAGAGATTAGTACCAGGCACCAACTAGCAATGCAACTGTAAAAAGACCTTGACCAAAAGGGGGAAAGGGTAAGGCGAAATGAGTTTATATGGCTAAGAGACTTCAAAGTGAGTCAGGAGGTCATTTCAGAGGTTGCACTTATGCACATCTCAGTAGGAACTCATAGACTGTCAAAGTAAATATTGCCTCAAATAGTAGGGTTCCTGAGGGCTCTGGAGATATCCAGACACTATAGGCAGAGCAGGCAGCTCAGGAGTTTGGCATCCTGCCAGTGGGCCCTACTTTGAAATTTATGTTCCCCAGTGTGATAGAGTTGGGCTCAGTTGTGTTTTCCCTACACATAACTCTGCTGCCCCCCTATTTGAACCTATAGATTGTACTAGGGCTGATAGGTGTATGTCTAAGAGACTTAAATCTTTGGGCTGTCCATGTGCCAGCTGGGCCCTGAATCTCAACAGACTTGAAACACTTACTCTCCAGTTCATTGGACTCACCCAGAACAACTAACAAGGAGAAGATGACTGACAGCAACCATCTCAAGGAACAGAGAGAGCCTGAAACTGCTAACAAGAATGCCCCATCCATCTGCCCCATGGGATCTAAGCCCCGTCTCAGTTAGAGGTGGAGTGGGCATCACCATCCCAGAATCCTCAGGATTAGGGAATGGACCATGGGCAAGAGTAGACTTACAGGTGTTCTACTGTAGACGTGTTGTGATCCTAGCAATGGAAGAACTTTTATCACAGATGTGGAGACAGTGGCCACTGGAGGTTCTGAGGTGAGGAAGAGGGGAAAATAGGTGAAATTTGGGGGCATTTTTGGGACTTGGGAATTATCCTGAATGACATTTCAATGACAGATACAGGCTATTGTATATCATGTAATAACTTGCAAAAATGTGCAGCAGAGAGTGTAAACTACAATGTAAACTATAATCATCACTTAGTGGCAATGCTCCAAGATGTGTTTATCAGTTGTGGCAATTGTACCACACTAATGAAGGATGTTGCTGATGTGGGAAAATGTGGGAGGACTGGGGAGTGGGACATATGGAAATCACCTATATATATTGTGTAACATTTATGTAATCTAAGTTTCTTCAAAAAAAATTAAAAAGTATATTAAAAAAAATTAAAAAAGAATTGCATGGGAGTTCCAGTTGCTCCACATCCACACCGACAGTTGATATTGTCAGTATTTTTTTAATATGTATTTTAATCATTCTAAATACTTTGTAGCAATATTACATAATGGTTTTAATTTATATTTCCATGGTAACTAATGATGCTGTATCTTTTCATATGTATTTGGTCATTCATATGTCTTCTTTCTGAAGTTTCTGATGCCTATTACTTTATTAGATTGCCTTTTTATTCTTGATTTTTTCAGAGTTCTTTGTATATTTTAGATGAGTCATTTGTCAGATATTTGTATTGCAAACATTTTTTCCCAGCTATGGCTTCCTTTTTCATTTTTCATAAGGTTATTTTAATTTTAATTAAATCCAAATTAACATTTTTAATGATAGGTGTCTTGGGACTTATTCAAAACATGTTTGCCTACACTGAGATTGTGACAATATTATCCTGACTTAGTTATAACATTTAAATCAGGGTTTCTCAATCTTGGCACTACTGAAATTTGAACTGGTTATTTCTTTGTTGTGGGAAGGATTTTCCTATGTGCTGTAGGATGTTTTATAGCATCCCTAGCCTATATCCACTAGATGAGAGTAGAAGCTTAAGTTAAGTCAAAACTACCAATAATGTCTCTAGATATTGCCAAATGTCCACTGGGGGGGAAAATGGCTCTCCATTGAAAATCACTGATTTAGATCTATTGCCCATGTGAAATTAATTTTTGCTTATCACATTATTAGTGTTCCAGGTTTATTTTCTCTACATGGAAATCAAGTTGTTCCAGCAGTATTTGTTGAAAAGATTTCCCATGCATCATTGCCCTGAATTGGTGCATTTCTTAAAATCAATTAAAAATGTGTGGATCTGTTTCTGTGTTCTGTAATCTATCTTATTGATCTATTTGTCTATCTTTATTCTACTTGCTCAAAACTGCTTTGGCTACTCTAGGACATTTGCATTTTCAAATAAATTTAGCATTATTGGTCAAACTCTGCAAAATCTCTGCTGGGAGTTTGATTGAAATTTCATTACAACTATAGAAATCCTAAAATTTCTAAGTTTCACAATCCATAAACATGGCATATTTCTCCATGTATTTTGGGTTCTCTATAATTTCTCAGCAAATTTTTGTAGTTTTCAATATAGAAGTTTTATACATCTTTTGTAAAAATATATTACATGTACTTGATGTTTTCTGGTAATGTTGTAAAGTCTAATTGTTGTTTGTCTGTTGTATTTATAATTTTTGTCTAATGACCTGGAATCTAAACATTTTCCTAATTTCTCTTTTTTAGTTCAGTACTTTATAGATTTCTTTGGATTTTCTACATTCTGTTTGTATTGTTTACAAATAAAGAGTTTAATTTCTTTCCAATCTTTTTACCTTTTTTTTTCTTGTCTTATTTAATTGGCTAGGACCTTCAACAGAATGTTAAATGATGCATGAATGTTTACATTCATGCACCATTTCTGATCTCAAACAGAAAGCGTTCAATATTTTACCATTAAATGTGGTTTAGCTGTAGGTTTTCATATTCAAGCAGTTACTTTCTATTCCTTGTTGGAATGCTGAATTTTGTTCTCACAGAAAAATACAAATACTATAATATTGTGGTGGTTTGATCTTAGGCTTTCTGAGGGTAAATCTATTTTGTTTTTGTTTTTTCCCTTAGTTCTACAACATACTCCTGCCCCTTGACCATGATCTTTAAACTAAAGACAGGACTTGCCTGAGATTTCAAGGAAATAGTCAAAGCATTTACCTCCTGAACTCCAAGGCTGACTCTGTATCACTGACAGCTGTTGAAATCTCTGCTCAGCTCTTTGGCCTCTCAGCTACTCCTTTCCTCTGAATTCTTTAAAGTTTTCCCATGTGCATGTGTAGGTTAGGAATTAGCCAAGTATTTGAGTAGAATTAATCAGTAGATTTGGGGCCTCCCCTATATATGGTTCCCTCATTTCCTGGAATGTTCCCTTCAGTTCCAAACAGTCTGGCAGCCCAAACCCCATCCTCTAACTCTTCAACCCAGTAAGACTGTGGCTTTCTGTATGAGCAAGACACTAATGAAAACCGGGAATTGCTGTCAAAAGAAAAGGTGGATAAATGTGGAGTTCATTTTGTTTGTTTTCATTCTTTCAGTGATAGAATCCTCTTCTCTTCCTTCCTTGTTTTAGTTGCTTTCCAGTGCTTTCAACAGTAATACTTATTTTTCATCATTTTGTTCAGAGTATATTTCTTATTATCAGGAGGCTTAGTCTGCTATAAACTACTGCACTATTACCAGAACTGGAACTTGGAAATTTCTATATTGGATTTCTTACAATTCCTCAAACACACAACTTTTCTCTGACCCCCACATATGTCATTCCTTTACTGGAAGCACTATTTCCATTGCTCTTTGACTAACCCTTCATGTCTCAGTTTAAATCTTAGTTGCTCAACATGCTTTTTCTAACTGACCTCATCTACATTTGTCTTCTTGGTATACATTCCTATAGCACACTCTACTGCTTTTGGCATATTTATATGACGCATCCTGCTTAAAGCTATTTGTTTAAGATTGCCTTTCTTCTAAGAGCATAAGCTCCATGAAATCAGAAACTATGACTTACACCATGCATGGCTGATTAGGAAGTACTCAGCAAATATTTGTTGCCTTTTGGAAAACCAGAGTGCAAAATATTTTGATTACATTTTACAAATACTATGAAAGTGATTTCTTAAAATCATTATAAGGGAATTCATCAGAATACAGATATGTGTGCATGTAGGCACTAGCCAAAAATTACAGCAAAATTTATTCATTTCCAATTTGCTAATGTTGCCTACTATGCATTCAAACTCTTTAGTCCTCCTGTGTGCAGCTCAAGAGGATAATAAATAGCCACTTTTCTGGAGGTCTTTCAGTGACAATAGCATAATGTGTTTTAAAAAATATATAAATCCAGATAAGTATTAAGGCAGTTTTTGTATCATTACCAAAGGATCTATCTGATGATGTTAAAGCTTTACCATTAAGGTCATCAGTTACAAGACTATTCTAGAAAAAGTAGAATATATCCTTTTCCACTATTCAGAGCTCTCTTCTTCCCTGTGGAAGGGGCAGTCTTAGAAGCATGTTTAGCATCTAAGGAGTTGTATTATCACATCTTAAAAATAGAGTGACATTTCATTAGGCACCATTAGTCATATTTTTTCTTTTCTTTAGAAAATAAAACACAATTAGGGAATCAGGCTTTGTATATATTGGAGTGGGATCAGATGCTCCTTGACTCCAATTAGGAACCAGGGTCTAAGCACAGGAATTAATACATAGTAGCTATTAAATAAACATTTACTTAATAAATCACAGCATAAAATGATCACAGCAAAAATTCAAAACAAAGGCAATTATAACAAAGTTTATTGATTAATCCATAAACATGACCATTTTTTAAAAAAGCATAAACCCAAATGATTGCCTTGGGTTAATAAAATGAGGCTTTTCCTGGGAAGATTCTCCAACTAACCAGCACAGCTCTTGCAGCGCTGAAGACCATTCTCATTGCAAGCCGTACACTTCAGGGCTTTGAAAGAGTCTGTAAAGCAGTTGCGAAACATTGACATCTTGCTCCCATGGCACACGGAGCATGGATGAAAGCCAAAGCCTCCACAAGAGGGACACTCATGTGGGTGCTGCACTCTCTGTGTAGGGTGTAAGGGACAATAAAGGGTGGAAAGTGTGTTAGCATGAATAGCTCATTCAGTCTCTCTGACTTTCAGTACTTTGAATAGTCATAAAACAATATTTGCATGATATGGCTATGGGCTCAAAACCACCCACCAATTTTAGAGGTTAGATCCAAGAGGAAAAAAGTATGACATTTTCCTTCATTGTTCCACCAGTGGCTATTGTAGAACAGGATTGGTTTGTAAGTGTGGCAAATAATAGGTTAAAGGCCACATACTTCAAGAAACCCATGTTATGAAAACACATATTTACAAAACAAATAATTCCAGTTGATGGTCATTTGCATTAAAGGATACTATTTTAACTTTCCCTTTAGAATCTCTTAAGAGTTTTATCTCTTGATTTATAAAATAATACCACTAGCCCCAAGTCTGGAAAAATCAGAAAACTAATATTTGAAGTGTGGAGGAGTCAATATCAAGTGAAGATACATCCTTACATTGCACATTTAAATAATACTTTATTTTTCAAAGAATTTTCACATAAATCATCTCAGAAACTTCCCCCACTCTACCCTCCACATAAACAGACACTGTCCTTTATAAGGGAGATAATTGAAGCATCATTATCCTCATTTTATATATAAAATGTCCATAAAACTTTCCTCAGTGACTATCACTGTTCCTACCTTAAGAAAAGATAAAGTACCTCTGATAGCACAATAAAAATAAGCAGGCAATGTGTTGAAGATAATGTTTTGGAAATTACTTTTATGTATTCTATTTGCATTTTTGAGTACTGTAGCTTTTGCCAGAGTCCACTAATTGCATCTACCTGTTGGAGGGCAGGGACAATAAGAGGAGTCAGTGCATAAAAAAGCAGAGAGACAAAAGAAGTGAGTTAAAACTAAGCTTCTGATATGAAAACTAGAAGATTGTAACAATGTTTGGAAGCCTGGTTTTGTGAGAAGAATATTTATGAACATAAGGTTAGGAAATGTGTAACCATTCACACACACACACACCACTCAGACATACACTTAGACAAACATACTTACAAATGCACACAGCTTTTCTCTGGAGATTCACAATTGGGCATAGTAAGCTCTTCAAAACCTACCTGTTTAATGAATTTAACATACTATTTCCCCAACACATACAACTATGAGCACCCTTTTCCCAGGAAACACTATAATTCTCTCATCGTTAGTACCCTATGGAATGTATGTTAGGAAACAAACATTAAGGACATTATTGTCTTAAAATTTATATACTCCCAGACATTTTTCAGAAATGCATTTTTCTCTATAAAGCAAGACTCACCTCCAATTACAGTTTGACTTAGCTATTACACCAAGATGACAATACTGTGTAATATCTCATTTTCAGTGGCACAGAACTACTTTGATGAAAAGGAGTCCTGCTGATCTGACTCACTCAAACAAGGAACTTTGTCAAGATTGCAGAGATTCAAGGCTCTCCAAGGATATATGCTAAATGTGTGTAGAAATTTGGATACTTTGTAGGTGAGTTTTTGTCATTTCCTTGTGCAAGAACTGGCAAGAAATGGTATACTGGACTTATAATTTTGCATTATATTAAAATGTCTTAAGAAAAAAAATCACCTTTGAGTAAAAACAGTGATGTAATGCAATGTACAGTACTGCAAAAGCTAAAAAGAGAATTAGTACATAATGGGTGTTTCCTTCAAATTTTGCAAGAAGAAAAGGTAGATAGACCCTTGACATTCACTAAAGCTATGATCAGAGGTCATATTAAGAATATGAATTTTTGGAAAGAGCACTAGTGAGAACAGATGCTGAGCAGCCTAGGTCCTGGGGCAAGGCCCTAACCCATCAGTTCTTGGATCGCACGTAGATCTGGTCTCCTGGGTGACTGGGCTTGTCAGATTTGGCAAATAAAAACGAAGGTGTCCAGTTAAATTTGAATTTCAGATAAACAATATTTTTATTGTAAGTATTACATGGAACATATTTATACTAAAAAAATATTCACTATTTATCTGAAATGTGAATGTAACTGGGCATTGTGTATTTTATCTGGCAAACTTATGAGGAAGTAGCTGCCAGGAAAGAAGAGAGATGCTTGGAGGTTTGGGGACAGCAGGTATTTACCAACAAGAATTAAGTATTTCAATATTTTAAGAACCAGTAAAAACATGTTTTAATATTTTCAATAACTAGTACAGCTGCACCAGTGTACCCTGCCTGCATAACAATTCATGCTATGTCCCAAGACATTTTTGAATTACCAGATTCTTCAATAGTGTATGCTTTTTTACATAAAATACATTGTTATTGAAAACAAAGAACAAAGCTGAATTGGAATCTTAAGTGTTGGGCAGCTTCAAGGCTCACTTACTGGCTATGTCACTTGCTACGGATACCAGGCTCACAGCACAAACTACCCAAAATGGTAACTCAACAACATTAAAAATTGTTTTATACCATGGGCCTGCAAGATGACTTACAGCGATTACTTTCAAAGGGCCGAAATATCAAATGTTAAATCCAATAATGCTAAGATTCTGCTATATGTAATAGTTTCTTGGCAAGTAAGAACAAATATATTTCATATAATAAAATTACAATATAAATACTAAAAGCTACATTTTCCTATTTAAAAGGAATCACAAATACACTGAGGCCTTCCTAGGATAGTTCTTCAGAAACCATGCAATTCTATGATGAGATCTATAATTCAAATGATTATTGAGAAGAATAAATGAATTAATTCATGCTAAGTGAGTAGAATAATGCCTGGCACTTAACAGGCACTCAATAAATGTAAGTTATTAGCCATTGTTTCATTAATAAATCCCTTTCTAAAAGGATTTGTATTAACACCTGCCACATGCTGAGTTGGTTGAGAGAGCGCAAAGAAATAGGGACATTCCAATATAACCAAAAAGTCACAGACCTCAGGGAAAACTAATGAAATTACCTACAACCTATGTAGTCATATAGTCATATGGCACAACCTTTTTCTATAATTCCCAGAGACATTTTGTTTAAGTGCCTCTTCTATACCTAATCTTCCAGCTTAAGGTCTTGCCACTGTAAGAAACAGAGAGTGAATATATTTCAGTTCATGTACCAGTTTTGATGATTTGATGAGACTGTTGGAAAGATTCTGAGGCCACTTCCATTCAGAAAATTAGCTGTCAGCCATAAATTTTGGAGAGGAAAGGGATGCCTTACAAACTACATACAGTCTATGCCCAGTTCTCACACTTGATGAGACAGTTGTCTGGGTGGAGTCCATGAATCATTGCCAAACTTCCTTTAGAGCACAAACTCAAATTTCAGGAACAAAGATAGTTTATCCCCTGTTATTTAATATAGAAACAGAATGCTATAATCAAGAGTCTTCAGTGTCTTCTTCAAGGTCAGAAAATTAATGCACTTATTATTTTTAACCTCAGATCATCTAATCCTATTCCACTAAAGATGGAAATTCTCTTAACTATTTTACTAAAAAGGATGCACCTTATTTGAATCTCTGTGACCATAAATGTGAGCATCCATATGAATTTATTCATTTAATGAAATGTCAGAGAGTGCACACTTGGCACATATCTTAGTTCCTTGGCTGCTCAAGCAAATACCAAGCAATGGGTAGGCTTAAACAGTGAGAATTTATAAGCTCACGGTTTGAGCCTAGGAAAAAGTACAAATAAAGGCATCATCAAGGCAATGCTTTCTCCCCAAAGACTGGGACATTCTGGGGCTGGCTGCCAGCGATCCTTAGTCCTTGGTCTTTCTGTCACATGGCAATGCTCATGGCAGCCTTTCCTGGATCTCCCTTCTTTAAGGGTTCTGTTGATTTTGGCTTCTTCCTGCTCCCTCAGTGGCTTTCTCTCTGAAATGTCTGAATTTCATTCTGCATATAAATGACTCCAATAACAGGATTAAGCCCCATCCTTATTGAGGTGGGTCATGCCTTAATTGAAGTAGCCTTATCAAATGTTCCTATTTACAATGGGTTCACACCCACAGGAATGAATTAAATTTGAGAACATGTATTTCTGGGGTATATACAGTGCTAAACAACCGCTGCATATAAACCTGTCTAGATGATTCACCTCTGTCTATATGTTTTGTTTTAAACTATAGTCAACAATTTAATTCAGAAAATGCCTAATAAGTACCTACTAACCACCTATCTGTCTGACCAAGTTGCTAAGAATGTGTTCAGAATCCTTGTTGATAATCAGTTTCCAGCATCCTCAAACTGCAGAGGGGGGAAAGAAGCCACAGAGCAAAATGCAGGCACAGAGGAAATTTGTAGCATAGAATCCTGAATGGATATGCCTGATTCTTGAGCCAGACGGGACGGACTGCCATAAACCTACTGAAAGAGATGCTTACTCGATTTCAGAGAGAAGCAGACCGCATCACTTAATTTCCCAGGTTACTTGGTCGTTTTCTGCTGCTGCTGTCTCTGAGCACGCTGTGTCCATCCCCACACCCACGGGGAGCTCTGAGAGGCCATCATCCAGTACTGCCTCTTCTCTAGGGAGGGCCAGAGCGGTTTTTGACATCTCCAATACCTGAACAGACAGTCTATGCCATTTCAGACATCCTCAGTATGTAGCTAGGGAACTTACATCTGCTCTTCAGGAACAACAAATAAGTAGTCACTAGCGCCCAGGGGAGAATCAAGCTAAGCAATTGTTATAAGCTTTACAAGAAAATAAGTACAGAAAATGGACAGCATATTGGCAATATGTCTAAGAACGAAAAATAAATGTTTGCTTGTATCTTCAAAATAAAAAAAAAAAAAAGATTACAAGGCAAAGTTTACTTAAAGCCTCTCTGCCATCTGAGATCTCCATCCTCCCAATGTCTGCCATAACAAGATATATTCTAACATTTCTCAGGGTTCCCTTGGATTTCTCTATGGATCCCAGCAAGATCAGCTAACTGTCTTGGTTATCATTTTGCAGAACCCTTAGACAACTCTTTGCTTCTAATTTCTAACCCATTTATTAATATAAACAAATGCATTAATACACACATAAATAAATTTTACAAAGAAATTATATTTTCATTCATCTCTTTTACCCAAGTATTCTCCTACAAGAAATAATGATTTTCTGCCTCCAAAACACATTGGATCAAAGAGGATTCATTCATTGATTTATTCAAAAAACATTTATTGAGTGCCTATTCTATGCCAAGCCCTGTTCTAGGCACTGGAAGTAAAAGACAAAACAAAATAGAAGAGAATCTGTGCATACATGGAGCATACATCCTACTAGAAAGATGATCTGCATGGGTATGAAGAAAAATAAGTTGTTCTCTCAGGAACAGAACCCCCATTGGTGCAGCTAGTTCCATTCAGTCCAAGGGCCCATAAAAGTGATTGCCAAGTTTCACTTGTTTCTGCTGCCTTTGGGCAGCTTCTCAAGTTTGAGGCCATTGACCATTTTCATCAAGTCAGACTCACTCAGCTTATAGTAATCCACATGGTGGTGTTCACTGAGTTGCAGAATTAAGGAACTATAGATTCCATGGAATAAAAGTTCATGAATAGCTAAGCCAATCTTTAAAAAGACATTTAATGAGGGAAAATCACCCTTACGGACCCTAAAAGATTTTACTAAACCACAGAAATAAAAACAATGTGATATTGGTGACACGAAAAACAAATAGATCAATGGAACTGCCTAATGAACTCAGAGAAAACCCCAAGAATATAAGAGGATTTAATTCAACATGAAATTTGCACAGAAAATCAATGAGGAAATAATAAGTTCTAGAAACTAGCACCATGTACTAAATAATGAGCTGTAGATGGAGGAAAGACCTAGATGTGAAAAATTATAGTTATTAGAAGAAAATGCCGGATAATATCTTTGTGACCTTAAGATGTTTCTAAACAAAAGTTCAAAAGCACAAAATATAAAGAAAAAATGATGACTTTGATTTTATAATAAAAGAGGATTTCTGTTGGATGGACATCATGAAAGAAGCAAAAGAATAGGAGGAAATGTTGACAAGGACTAAAACCAACAAGGAATTATAGCCACGACATATAAAGAACTCCTACAAATCAATTTTTAAAACCCACAATTCCAAGACTTCTAGTGCACAAAGTACATAAATGCACAATTTACAGAAGAATTAGAGATATCTAACAAGCATATATTGAGATGCTTAAATCCACTGGTAATCAGAAAATATGCAAATTAAAACCAAAAGCTGACATTCATTTATATCTGCTACTCTGGCAAAAAATTCAAAAACAAGATAATGCCAGATATTAGGGGGAATGTAGAGACATAGGAATCTCTCCAGAGAAGAGAGTGTTGACTAGTGCAGCCATATAGCATTATCTGGGAAATTAGTTATATGCATAAACTATTATCCAGTAATTTTTACTTCCAAGGAAATCTGTAAGGGAACATGTTCAAGGTTCTTCCTTGCAACACAGTTTGTGTGCATGAGGAAGTTAGAGGCTACCTGGGTTTTCATCAGTGGAAAAGTGAATAAATAAAAAAATAGCAGGAAAGTGTAATAAAGCTGTGCTGTCCAAAAGAGCAGACACTGGCCACATGTGACTATTTATATCTAAATCAAGTAAAATTAAATAAAATGTAAAAATCAGTTCTTTGGTCACACTAGCTACACGTTAAGTGTTCAAAAGCCACATGCAGCTAGTGGCTACTGTCATGAACAGTGCAGACAAAGAACATTTCCATCATCACAGAAAATTCAGCTGGATAGTACTACCATGGAGAAGTATGCAGTAGTTAGAAATATTGGACTAAATGTTCACATAGCAATATAAATGGTTCTTAAAAACATAGTGCCTAGTGAAAATAATTGAAACAAAATTAGAAATATTACATATTCTAATTTATTTCACATAAATTAAAAATATATGCACAGAAAAAAATTATATACTTTAAAAAGGTTAAATTGTTTAAATAAAAAAATACCCATTAATCTAAATTAATAGTTTCAGGGGATTGGAATAAATTATAATGATGAAAGAAAAGAAATAAATCTATACCTATAGATTTTTGAGATAATAGGAATTTTAAAGGCCATCAAATGTACACTCTCATTTAATAGCCTAGGATCAAGATACTCAGGGGTGAAGTCACAAAGCCATCAGCACAGCTCAGAATAGAACAAAGACCCTCTGAATTCCAAGTCACAGTACTTCATAAATTTATTAACTGTGTAAACTAAGGATATCTAAACCACTCTTGCACAAGCAAGTTGACTCTCTGAATATATCCTATGACTTTAGGACTTTGAAATCAGATCATGGTAAGCTTTTTTCTCTCAAGGGCTAGACACCATCCTACTTCATGAGCACTTTCTCTCATGCCATCTTCCTTATGGGACCTCTGTGTCTATATGTAATGGTAATACTTGTATTAAAGCATGGGCTAATCCAAAAGTTTTCTGAGTTAATATTAGGTGCAAGCAATACTTTGAGAAAGTGTCATTGTCTTCCTTAGCCAGTGCCTACGCATAGTAGGCACCCAATAGATATTTGCTGAATGATGGATATATTATGTTTGTCATAGTGGGGGTGATAACAGTGTGAATGAAACATGATTCCTACAATCAAGAAGCATATAGAACATTTAGGACATGTGCCAAACACACAAAGAAAGGTAATACCAAGAATACTTTCATAATTGCCCAAAGAAGAGAGTTATAGGAATTCAAAGGTGAGAGAGATGAAAAGTGATTTTTGGGAAAATTAATACTGCAGATGGGCCTTGAAGATTGCAGAAGGAAATGAGGAATTGGAACAATATTCTAGGAAGACTGAACAGCTAGCACAAAAGAATGGTAGTTAGAAAGCACAAGAAACCACAAAAAGTTCTTTCTTTTGACTAAAGTGGAAGATATGGTAGAGAATCAGAAATGAGGTTATAAAGGAGACAAGTCCAAAAGGAGCTGACTCACCAAGATACAAGGTGGCCATATGGATGCTTGCTGCCCCAGAACAACTATTAACACACCCCTTTCCCTCTCAGAGGGTCTCAGTTTGAATGATAAAGTATATGGACTCTCTACATAGAGGGAAAAACAGTCTACTAAAATAGTTTAGAGAAGAGGTCATAAGGACTTCATCATATATTTGTTTGATGCATGATATATTTGAATAAGTATTTTTTGATGCTGTAATTATAGCCATAGGAACAAAAACTAAAATGAGCTTTTTGGGAGAAATAATATCCTTTTGATCTTCAGAAATAATGAGGTGGCCACAGAAAAATAAAATGCTTTAAATGAAAAATTGTAGATGTGCTTCAAGACAATTGCCTGATTTGGAATACCTCATCGATGTCTCTATTATAGAGAATCATCAAGTGCTAAAGAAAGCTGATCAGAATGTTTTAATTTAATAATACAAGGTTATTAGAAGCTAACAGAAAAGTCGGCAGGTGATATCAAATTCAAACTGCCACATGTATCCTATTATATTTTGTAAAAATGTAGGGGAGGGGGAAATCAATTAAGAAACCCAATTACAACCAGAATGTGTTTAACATTTTGATTACTAAAAATCAGTTTCTAAAGGCACAATTACCTCAATTTTGGTTAAGAGGTCTTGCAGTTCTCCTGATTCATTCATTGACAAAATTTTCTCAGCACCCTATTAACAAGAGAGGGTTGGGGGAAAAGAAAATCCATTTTGTTAGTATTTGAGAAAATAAAGCTCTAGCCAGGAAAGCTTAACCCACAAAATAATAAATATGATTCTTCCCTTCAGACCTGAGTAAACAAGGCTTACTGCAGGCTAGGGGAAGATTGTCAGCCAGCGAGCACTACAAAGCCCACAGCCGGCAGAGAAGTCAAGATACAGAAGCGCCCAACCCACCCTTCAGAGTTATTCAGGGGGCCTAGAGTCAGCTTTGCCCCTTGGAAAAGGAAGCCTTTGAGCAAATCGTCATCCTGGGTTGTCTCTGCCCTAACACACCAGTCCTGGACATGCCCTCCTTGGAGCCATGCATGTTAAAATGACAGCTGTTAATCATCCCCATTATCAACATTATCACCATCATCAACACCAATTAAATACATATTGTCAGCTAAGCACCAAAATCACCTCATTTGATGTGGTAGACTCTATCATTAGCAAGAACTGAACCTCCATCAGATTAAATAATAATTCCAAGGAAACCCAGAGGGAAGGAAGAGTAAGAATTTGAACATAAGTATTAGACTTAATCTAGAGCCGATGACAATTAACTTCTAAAACTTTCCTGCAAAGTGAGAAAGGGGGTAATGAATGCTGTTCACAAAAAACTCATTGTGCTTCTTCAAACTACCCTCTGCTTCCCATTCCTTTCCTCATCTTACATTCTCTCTCTCCACTTTCCAACGTATACTCAGAGAGAGGGAGTAAGGAAAAATTGGAGAAATTATTTCTAATCAAAGGTAGAGACCATGTTTGTCTTGTCCACCTTGTATCCCCAGTGCTCAGCACTATTGCTGACAAATAGTGTGCGTTGAATCAATGTTTGCTTAATGAACAAGACGGAGAAATATCATCAAACAACAAATATTTTTAGGATTCCTATTTGTGCTAGGCAGGATGGAAAACACAAAGCCATTTTAAAAAAATATAAAAAGGTCCCGGTTCTTAAGAGGTTGCAAAACATTTTTATGTAAACACACAGAAAAGTAAACCACAAGGTAGAAAGGGAAAAGGTGATGCAGAACAAAGGAGGCTAGGAAACCATAACAGGAAAAAAAAAAAAAAATGATCTTCTCTGCTTATTGAGGGTAGAGAAGGCTTTTCCGAGCGTGGCAGCATTTGATCTGGATCTTGACAACATGGTGGGATTTTTGAGATAGGGTAGGCAAGTCCCATAGCGAAGTATAGGAGTCTTTAGTTCTTGGTTTCATTTTTGTTTGGCTTATCTCATATAACTCATGTCATCTTAATCACCATCAGGAATGTCAAGTTGATATATTAGAAAGCACTATGAATGAATACACAGGGCTACAGGAAATATATAGAGCTCTGCAAGGCAGGTTATATTCTTTTATTTGCTTGTGTTTGGCTAAGAATACAGAAGTGAGGACACCAAAATTGAGAACAAAATTAATGAAAACACCATGACAAAACAGTCAAGTCTAAAAGTTAGTAATAATGGTTAATATTTTAGTTTTGCTGCATTCTATTTCTTCTAGGATTTAGCTCAGCTAAGATGGAAAAAGCCACTGGGGAATTTGGTACACCAACTCAGGCAGTAAGGAGAATATTTTCCTGAATGCAGGAAAATACACCACAATGACTCCAAACAAATGAATGTTCCAGAGAAGCTATCACCTGTGCGTCTTAGCTCCTTTCTGAAGTCAGCACCATGCCTTAAGTCAGTTCTTTAGAATATAGTGCATAAGTCAAAAAAAGACCTACCTCATTAAATGCATGAAATTTGTTCTGTTTCAACCAAATAATTCCTGCACCACTACCGTGAAAGCAGATTACAGATTTCAGGAGAAATGCAGGCTTTGCTCACATCAAGCAATGTACATAAAGGCAAAATAGTCACTGCTGTTCAAGATATCTGGGTGCATCATTCAGTTAGTGTACCAAATGCTTAAGGTTAGAAAAACCTTCTCTGTAGCAGAGAGCTGGGAGCTGAGTACCTCCTTCCCTTTCTCAACTGCTGCTGTTCAAAATGGCCTCTCCACCTGGACCTGGCCTCATCAGAATTTTCCTTGAAACCAGCCCACTGCTCTCTATGCCACATGCTGAGCAGTAACAGTGGCCAAAACCCCACACCCTCAGCCCTACCTGACCCTGATATGACCACACCTAAGTGCAAGATCCTATAGGGGAGGACAGAGAAGTCAGAGGATCCCCCTCACTGATCCTAAACATTGGCAGCAGCAGGATGGGGTTCCCAGCCACACTCCTCCCACCCTGAGGTTTGGGTCAGTAATCAGGGTAGCTCTCATTCTGCCCTGCTTTGCATGGCATTTGTGTATTCCCAAGGTCTCATTCCATCACAGTTGTCAGCAAGGGCATTCCATTTATTACTTGGCCTACAGAGAAACCCTTGTGTCCCAAAATAAGAGCATATTTCCTTAAACATTGGCATTCTCGGAAATAATTTATTCCTAGGTGGTATTTGGTTAGAAATATCATGTGTGACTTTGTTATTTTTAAAATATAACTCCTCCATTCATTCTGCTATCTGGCATTGTTTACCAAAATTTCCAGGATACTTATGGAAATAGTTCTAGAAGATTATCTAAATGGTTCAGAATCAATTTTCTGAAAATTAATACAATCCTGAAAATGATAATATTGATGTATTAAGTACTTAACAGATATTGGTTCTTTTAATCATCCATACAAAGTAAGCATTATTACCTCAAATTTTAAAATGAAGAAACTGGAGTTTGAAGAGAGTAAGGAACTTGTCCAGGGCCTTTCAGTTTGTCAATACATGACCCGGCCAGATCTTTAATCCAGGTCTAGTGATCTCCAAAACCTACATTCTTCCCATTTAGCACACATATAGCAAGTAAGTGGTGTGACACAACTGTATTAATGAAAAAATGGTACATACAACTCCGAATCTACAGAACATGAGCATCTATAGCTGTCACTCACTGTTAAGTAGGTACCCAAGAAGTTGAAGTGAATGAAAGCTCTCACTGCAATGTGTCTGCAATGATCCCAAATGAAACGAATGTGCCAGAGAAATTATGAAATGTCCCAGAGCTTTTCTTCTCTCAGCACTGTGCTTTAGTCAGTTGCTTAAAATATGTTGCATATGCCAGGAAAGGCCCTATTCATTACCCTTCAGTACATAAAATCAATTCTGCCTCACCCAAACACTTCTCACTTGAAATTCTGAACACTGAGTTGTGACACATGGACAAGTTGCTTTATTTTAAATTTAACAAGTTTTGCAGACAAAGACAAGACAGTCTATATAATATTTCCTCATATATAGATCACCAAGGAAGACACTCACACTTTCAATGAGCAAGAAAAACATAAGAGAAAAGAAATCAGCACCCAACTGACTAAGGACTGCCAAAACCCTTACCCGCTCTTTTAAATCCAAGAATGTGCAAAAATGTGCCTCATGCATACATACATTTACACACTTATTTCTGCAGTCAACACTATTTTTTGAGTCCCTATTATGAGGTAGGCACTGTGTTAAGTGTTAGGAATATAACAATAAGCACAAAATGGTTCCCCATTCCTGAGGGATTGGGAAGTCACTTGGGAGAAACAGATATTAAACAAAAGATCACATGAATAAATGTAAACTTATAACTGTTATAAATACAAAAAAAAAAAAAGAGGTAGGTACAAGATGCTGTGAAAGCATATAACAAGGTTTATTTAACCTAAATTAAATTGGCTAAGTTGTTCTCTTTAGGAAGAATAGGAGTTAAGTGCACAGATGGAAATTAACTAGGACAATAAGATTACTGGATATTCTATGAATGTGGCATTTGTGTTCATCATGGCCTTCCATTCAAGTTAAAAAGAAAAATTACGTTCCATGAAACCTCCTGGCAGAGTCTACATTGCATTGTGGATTGGTGCCTTGAAGGAAACATAGGTAAGATACAGAATCATGTTTAAGCAATCTGTTTTATTCAACAAGCTGAAGAATATAATAGAATGCTCTAAGACTAGCTGGTATTTAGCACTTTTTTAGATCTTTTAGAATTATTAGGTCAAGAGTTTCCAAACGCCATTGTCAAGAAACAAAGCAGATAAAAATATTTAAGTATTTTTTTCTCAAAAAGCATGTAAAACACAGAAATCGATTTTAGTTCTCTCCGTGCTGACATCAAGCCTCTGGAATTCCACTGGAACACTAATGTTTGAAAACTATTGACCTAGACATTTCTGCGGGTCCCAGAAGAACTGAAAAATGTTCACATTAATGAAAAACAAACATGGACAAAATCAGCTTTTCCCTCTTCTGTGCCCCAATGCATGGTGAACCTAGTGATGATTACAAGGACGATGGCTTCCTCAAGCAGCCAGCACTTTGTCTGGTGTCCCGCAGGTAGTCAATAGGTATTTTCTATATTAATATCTTCAGCATTCTTGGAGTAAATGCAGCATTAAATTCCAATCCCTCCCTTTTTTTTGTAATGCCTGCTGCTTTAAAAGCAAGCAAAGGCATAATACAAAATGTAGCTTTGTGGAGATACACCTGCAAAAGATAAAACTAATGTGATATGAAGATAGAATTCTAGATACCTAGAGAAGTGAAAGGGATGAATACTGTAGAAATGGTTTCTCCTAAATGCACTTGACAGGAACAGAAAAGTAAACCACTGGGGGTCTCACTCTCTCAGAAGGACCAGGAGGCTAGGATTCTATATTAGTGGCTGATAAAGGAGTCGTCTACGGAATCAGGAAAGCAGTGGCAGGGTTAGCATACACACTCCCTGCCAAAGGAGGCATTCAATGAGCGTTTGTTGCTCTGGCTGCCATGCTTACCAGAATGGGAGGTTATATCAACTCTGCCTGGAGATGAGCCAGCTGAGTCTTATTGACAAAGTCAGATTTTACTTCAGTTATCAGCTTTGGATCTCCTCCAGGGCACTAAAAAAACTCCATTGAGTCCCCAGAGTTCTACACAAAACACTTATGCCTGGAAAATGTACAAAGCAGGTATAGTAAGTAATACCCCATCAGTGACTTTAAAAACTCAGTAAAGGCTCCCATGGATAAGCTCATTCTAAAGAGCATGTTTTTCCTGTGTCCCTGGCAGGAAGAATTAACTGAAAAATCAACTAAACAAGTTGACTTGCTCTGTTCAGTTATGTAATACAGATGTTGGGTATCTAAAAATGACTTCCAAAGAGAGTGATTTTATTTTTATATAGTTAGTGCTGAACCAATTATTTCAGAGTAGATATAAAGATCAGTTTCCCATTGAGACTAATCCTGATTTGTGATAATAAAACCATATTATCAAAATAAATTATCTTGGGGATGTATCACTCACTTTTCTATAGAAGAAGGACATCTCTCTAGTTCCTTTCAAATTAATATCAAATCACATGAAAGTGATATGAAATCACTCCGTTAAAAATAAAAAATACCTAGTTGGGGAATATAGTGGAAAAAGCCAGAGGACTGCTCTATTTAATAAATTTATTTAGATTATTGCTTGCTATGTCACAAAACTCTTTATGCATAAATTGATTTTTAGAATGCAGTTTTTAAGCTTGTCACCTTTTTTTTTTAATGCATCTTCTTTATTAGAGAAGTTGTGAGTTTGCAAAGCAATCATGCATCACATATAGGATTCCCATACATCCCCCACCAATCATATCTTGCATTGTTATGGAACAGTTTTTATAATTGATAAAAGAACATTCAAATACTACTAACAATAGTCCATAACTTATATTAGGTGTATTTTTCCATGAACCACCCTATTTCTAAGGCCATGTAATAGTATTTTACATTTTTTTCTTGTTACTAGTTTTTTTATGACAATTGATTTTTTTTTTAACATACTTAGATTACATAAATGTTACACAAAAAATATAGGGATTCCCATATGCCCCACCTCCCACACCTCCCACAACCTTCCACATAAACATCCTTCATTAGTGTGCCACATTAATTGCAATTGATAAACACCATGTGCCAGCTGGGCCCGGAACCTCAGTGGAGCAGCAACTCCTACTCTACAGCTCATTGGACTCACCGAGGACAAATGGCAGGGAGATGATGATGGACAAAGGCCATCCTAGGGAATGGAGAGAGTCTGCAGCTGCAGGCAGGAAAACCCCATCCATCTTCCCCATGGGATATAAGCCACCTCTCAATTGGAGGTGGAGTGGCTATCACCATCCCAGAATCCTCAGGATGTGGGGAAGAGCTATGGACTAGAGTGGACTTACTTGTATTCTACTATAGACATATTGTGATTCAAGCAATGGAAGAAATTACAACATTGATGTGGAGCCAGAGGCCACTGGAGTCTCTGGGGGCATGGAGAGGAAAAAGCAGTTGTAATACAGGGGCTTTTTGGGGACTCGGGAATTGTCCTGAGTGACATTGCAATGACAGATATAGGCCATTTTATATCATCATCTAACATGCAGAACTGTGTGGGAGGGAGTGTGGTCTACAATGTGAACTATGGGCCATGCTTAATGGCAAAGCCCCAGGATATGTTTATCAATTGCAAGCTCATCAACTTTTTAATTGATAAGAGCCAAAATTAAATTCTAGCTCCTCCATGTACATGTTAACTTGGATAAGTACTTTAAAAACTATAAGCCTCAATTTCATCTGTAAAATGAGTAAAGTAATGCTTACAGGGTTATTGTAAGGATCACACAAGATGATATATGAAGAATCTAGAACATCACATGACATATAGTAAGAATTCAATAAATGGTAGTTGTTGTTATTCTTCTAGAGAGCATTTATAATTATAACCAATGCCCAGCATGCAAAATTTGGTCCACAATCATTTCTTTTATAGAGTCAACAAAAAATGAAAGATCAATGCAAGTCAATAAGAGTCTTACATGGTTTTTGGGTAATTTCACCATAAAGTACAAGTGAATGTAATAAAAACTGGGAATGGAGTAGTTGAGCATAATACATGATTATTCTTCATGCAAAATATGGGTTGAAAGACTCAATTTTGAGGCTTATTGGGGTAATGTGAAACTGTATGTAACCCAGAAAATCATATTTTCAAAGTTAATCCATTCCTGTGGTATAAACCTATTTTAAGTAGGGCATTTACATTAGGTTACTTCAGTTAAGGTAGGGCCTAAGGTAAATCTTAATCCTTTTACTGAAGTCATTTATAAAAGGAGTGAAGAGAGAGAGAGAGAGAGAGAGAGAGAGCCATGGAAGCAAGAAGCTGAAAGCAACTAAACCTGGAAGAGAGGGGAGAGACCGGCAGACATCACCATGTGCCTTGCCATATGACACAGGAGTCCAGGATCACTGGAAGCCTATATTCAAGAAAAAACATTGCCTGATGATGCCTTGATTTGGGCATTTTTCTCAACCTTGAAACTGTAAGCTTGTAAGCTAAGAAATTCCTACTGTTAAAAGCCAACCCATTTTATGGCATCTGCTTTCAGTAGCCTAGTAAACTAAAACAGTTATTAAAAAGAAAATTTGCACAAAATTTGAGGACTCTCCAGGCTGTAAAAGTTCTCTGCTACATGGTAGAATGGCTAAAATGTTCTTTATAATGGAAGATTCATCTAGCTCTCAGCTCTGAATAGTCAAAAGATTGAGAGCAGTTAGCTAACAATATTGCTGAAAAATATTGAGTTAACTGTTTTTTCTAAGATAATATGGATATTTAATCACTCAGCAAGAAAAATATTTGAGAAAGATTCACATCATGAGAGTAATGAAGAAATATAATTAGTTGATCAAAATGGCAATTAACAGATTCCATTAATAGGAGAGAGTGCCAATTTGAATGGGCTCTCATCCCAGAGGAGATCCTAGGATGTTTGTATATGGATAGGTTACTAAAAATACATCACTGCAGACTCCAACACATTCAATAAAACTTACTTTATCTTTCATGTTACTATCCTAGCAACATGATCAAAGGATCAAAGATGTCACCCTCAGCTGACTCCTAGAAAGACTTCTCTGCAGGTTACTGAAGTTTATGGTCATGAAATAAGGCAGGTACCCCATTTCTATAAAGTCCTAATTTTAAAGTGCCATAAATTGCCTAAAAATGGTAATTTTTAAAATATACACTTTTTTATTTTTTTAAAGATAGATTACATAAATGTTGTTACATAAAAAATATAGGGGATTCCCATATGCCCCGGGCCCTACCTCTCCCACATTTTCCCACATTAACAACATCCTTCATTAGTGTGGTACATTTGTTACAATTGATGAACACATTTTGGAGCATTGCCACTAAGTGTGGATTATAGATTACATTATAGTTTACACTCTTTCCCACACAGTTTTGTAAGTTATGACAAGATATATAATGGCCTGTATCTGTCATTGCAATGTCATTCAGGTCAATTCCAAGTCCCGAAAATGCCCCCGTTATACCTCTTTTTCCCTCTCCCTCCCCTCAGAACCTCCAGTGGTCACTGCCTCCACATTAATGATAAAAATTCTTCCATTGCTAGAATCACGATAAGTTTATATTAGAATAACAGTAAGTCCACTCTAGTCCATCGTTCATTCCCCAATCCTGATGATTCTGGGATGATGATGCCTACTCCACCTCTAGTTGAGATCCCATGGATCAGATGGATGGGATTATCTTGCTTGCAGTTGCATAATCTTTCTGTTCCTTGAGATGGTCGTTGTTCATCATCATCTCCTTGTTAGTGTCCTGGGTGAGTCCAATGAACTAGTGAGTAGGTGTGCACCTCTGTTGAGCTTGAGGGCCCAACTGGTACATGGACAGGCCAAAGATTTAAGTCTCTTGGACATACAAAACTGGTTGCTTTTAAGTTCATGTTAATAACTGAGTATATCATTCAGGAATCCAGCAGGAAATGGATGGCATGCTTAAAGTTTAGTTGAAGAGATTTTAATGAAGTTTAATCTATAGAAATGTGGACCACATTAAGTAAACCAACAATTCTTGGTGAAGCACCTAGGGACTGGCAACAATGGGAAGTCATTTTATCATCCCTAGGTTTAAAATTAAGTGGAAAAGGTATGGTGTTTACAGAACCTAACAAGAAGTAGATAGCATGGGAAAAGGAGTCAGAAGAACTCAACAACTGCCAAATCTGCATACGGTGAGCAAAGAAAATAAATATCCCAACCCCACTCAAATTTCCTGCTCTAGATTCCCTCTGCCTGAACCCAAATGGGAAGTCAGAAGACAAGTAACATGTGTGATATAGTCTGTAAAGTCTGCCTCCCTTGGGCACAAAGTAAGACAAAGAAGGGCAGAGAGTGGATCTGGAAGGGAAAATGAAAGTAACCAGCATAACTAGATGTTTTCCTTCTGTTGAGATTGATCCCTGTTTGAGTCCATTTATGGTGTGTCTCCAGAACAAGAGACTGAGGATGATGAGAACTTTTGTACAATCCTGTAACGAGAGGAAGTAAATCATTTGGGTAAAACATGTTGGGAGGCTGTAACATGAAGGTTAAGATTGTGAGCTCAGCCATGCTGGAAGTCAAATTGTCTCTGCTACTTACTAGCTATGTGAGCTTGGGATGATGACTTAATCCCTCAAAACCTCAATTTTCTCAGCCTGAAAAATGAAGGGAAAAATATCTCTACCATATAGGGCTGTAAGAAATAAATGGAATAATTCAGGTTAAGTATGTAGAATGGTGGCTGGCCATATAGAAACTTGGTAAAAAGAATAATATTTGTTTATTCTTATTGTTATTGTTTTCAATAGCAAAAAATAATGCTTATTACTTACAATAAGGCTTTTCCATTAAGACTACTTCAAAAAGTCTTTTTGGAAAATTCATTGTCAGCTGCTTTCTTTTTTAAATCAACTGGAATGACTTCTCTTATACGGACTGTCCTCCTTCTCTTACACAGTATGGAAAGAGTAATAATTACCCCACCCACTACCACTATCCATCCTCCATTTCTCCTTTTAGTTAGAAAATCTCCTGAAACTTATTTGGGCATAGCGTATAGTGAAAGACTATATTGCTTAGCCTCCCTTGTGGTTAGGTATGAACCACATACCTAACCACACATATGAACCGTGTGGTGTGACTAAGTCATTGCCAGTGAGATGTGAGCAGAAGTAAATTTACATAGCTTCCAGGTCATACTCTTAAAAGCAAGCTGATTATCTTGTTCTTCCTCTCTTACCTTTTAACAGGCTGGAAAAAATGTTCTGTAATTAGGCTATTTTTAACCATGAAATGAGGGCTCACCCTAAAGGGAGGTACAACAAGATAGACAAATCACTTTTGGAGTAGACACAATGTCTACCCTTGGATCACTTTTATTTGAAAAACAAACATCTACCTTGGTAGAAACATATATCTATCTATCTCTGTCTAGATAGACAGATAGATAGATAGATAGATAGATAGATAGATAGATAGATGAAAAAAGAAAGATGGATAGAGAAAACAACAAACAGAGAGAAAGGGTGAGGATGATGTTAGAAGGAGTAAGGTAGAGCCCAGCACAAACTCATGCATACTGCCTAAAATTTAAAAATTATTCCTAGCTACAAGACTTAGGAAAAGAAGCAAAACAGAGTGTAATATAAACTATTTTATGCATTCCTCCAGGAACTTTTCCTGGCAGAGCTGTCACCTACCTGGAGATGCAAAAGAAATGGATGCATAGAATCCTTCAGTAGGCAGGTTGAGGGAGGATGAATAAACCCAGGTCTCTAAACCTGACTTGAGAACAGAACCCAGTACTCCTTTGTCATCTCCTTTTGTCTTGGCTTCTGTGGCCTCCAAAGAAAGCAAAGTGACAAGGCTTCTGCAATTCTTCTCTTGAGGACCTTGGATATTTCCATGGGTAGGACAATCACAAGAGAAAAGTTCTTTCTAAGCAGGTGTGAAGGGAGGGAGTTGATCAATGGCATGGTAACAGACCTGAGGAGAAGCCTCCAATAATAAGTACCTACCATTTACCCTGGGCAATATAAGTGTCACTCATTTAATCCTCACAATATCCCTGCAAGTTTTTGTTTTAAAATCTTCAATTTTAAAAATAGAGAAACTGAGACTAAAAGAGATTGTTCAAGGTCACACAGCTAGCAGTTGGCAGAGTCAAGATTCAAATCTATGTCTATCTAGCCTCATACCCCATGCTTTTCCCCACTGAATTTCATTTTATCATTAATTTAACAATAATTTTGTTTTAAGAAGATCTGTCATTTAGGGAACCTGGGACAATAAATTGTGATACTAATGTATGCCAAACCACATTCCAACATAAATGTTTTTTTATCTGAACTCTAAGCACTTAAAAAATCATGTCTATTACTATTATTATTATTACTTTATTATACTAATCACATATCACAAAAGTAATATGAGTTTTTATCTAATGTACAGTGATGGTAGATGATAAAGAACATAGATTTTAGATTTTGTTATTCTTTATGCTACTCCTCATAGAGTGCTTCAACATTTCATTCATGCCTGAATATAAGGCAAATTTATTATGCTGTGAAGGAGTTTTGATCTATGCATCTCCTACTTTTTATTCCCATGAAGATATCAGAGATGAGGATTCAACACAAACAGAAGTGGATGGAAATTGAGGTGGTTGATTAAAGGATGCATGCAGGCCTGCTTCAGGGCGACCCAGAGAGTAAACATTTAGTCTCATTGTTTAGAGTATGAAATAACACAATAGCTATTTCCTTTATGATCATTTATTTTACAAGTCATTTAATAAGGAAAATCACATACATAAATAAAAGATAATATACCAAACACCAAAAAGATGAAATAAACTAAGAGAAATGAAAACATATTTGAAGTAGTAAAACTAAAATAAGAAGTAGATCCTGAGACAAAAAGAAGTTCAATATAATCAACAAAACTAGATAAAACCAAAGTCACAGCAGTCTAAGTAAATGAAGAAAAGTGAACCCCCAAAATATTTTAAAAATAAAACTCAATCGGCAAAAATATTTGAAAATATAAAATTAATTTGTTAAGATATTATGAGGTATGAGAATAAAAGCCAAATTAATTAATCCTTTTCCTAATTACTCTCAATCCCAGATCCTGTTAACATTAACACTTTTTCAAACTGTAAATATGTATTTATTTACCTGTTCATTCTCTGCCCCACAAATTATACTACTACTAGAATGCACTGTCCATAAAAACAGAGAACAATTTTATATCATTCAAGTCTGTATATAACTATCACCTTGTGTGAGACTGGACTCCTATTAACTTCACATAAATATTTGCTGAATAAAAGACCATGCTGTAGGCTTCATTTCCAAAGCTTTGACCTTTCTAATGGACAAAATCCAGAACCAAGGAACAGAAAGCAGGGTGCTTGGTCTCCTGCTCTTCTCCCATGTCTAGTGTCCCACTGCCTTAGATGTACTGCCTATCTTAGACATTGGTATTAGGTGGAATTCTGTGGCCTGGCTCCTTGGTGTGTGCATTCTGATTACAGCTTCTCTTCCCACAGTGGGACTTTATTCTTGAACAATGTGAGGTAGAACAATATGGCATTGCCATCATTGTCAAAATGATCAAATATCACCAATTTCTTATGGCTTAGCCTAATAAATATACATCAATACACACACACATACACACAAAACCTAGAAATAAAGGTAAAGGGTGTTCCACAGATAAAGTGCATCTACCCAATCTCTCAAAGTCTACTACAAATGCAGGTACTTTCTGAAATTAAAAGTGCCAGAAACACCTCCGAAACTAAACTCTGGCTCAATACAAGTCTTGTCTACATCAGACTAAGTATCAGTGCCTCCTTTTTCTATGAGATCAAAATAAATTATTCATCTGTTTGCCTCTGGGATTTGCAAGCAAGATGAAAGAGGACAGAAAGCAGGAAAAACATGGCATTAGTACATCTAGCCCAGCACTGAGGGTCAAATCAACTAAAATATAAGAAGGACATTATATGCATGTCAGACAATTACAAACAAGTCACCTGGAAGCACCTAGTGAGATGCATGCACTGCTGAGGACATACATTTTGAAGAACACAAATAAATACATTTCTCCTCCCAAAAAAACTCCATATAAATTCAGATACCTTTTTTCATAATACAGAATAAATGTCATGGATTCCTGAATTCAGCATTTAAATTGGATGCTTTTCAATGGTCAAAAACTCAATTAAAACAGCAGGTTTGATCTTTGTAAAGTCTAACACCAAGCCCCATTCGAAGCTGTGGTCTACTGAGGTGAGATGGTGCTTAGCCCAGATCGAGGTAAATTAAAAAATATATATTTATATATATAACCATATTTAAGTTAAGTAAAAGAAACAAAAGAACTGAAAGAATATCCTATTGCAAACACAGCTAATTGACCACGAGGGAAAGAAAATTTGGCTGTGGTACAAACTCATCTGATAAGCTCTGAGAAAGGTAGGAGTTGATATGAAGAAGGAAGGTAAAAACTGTAGCTTTACATATTATCCCCAGTATGAATCTGAAAAACTTATGAATTGGAAATATAGTCCTCTTTACATCCTCCCATATGTTTTGGTAATAACACAATCATGGTAGGCTTCTGAATCACAAAAGGAAACAAAAGACACATTAAGAAGCAGCTCAACTCCAACAACCATCTGATATCAAAGCACCTCAGGAACTTAGTGGGCTTGGTTTCTGCTTACCTATGTTTATAAGCTATTGTGCTAACCATATGCTTTGGGCTGATTTATCATTTTGTCTTCTGTCCAAGAGATGTTAGTGAATTAAAGCTGTTTTCTTAAGTCAGCATATGATAAAGTTTAAATTAGTTTTTTAAAATTTCTAATAGTACTCCAAGTAAGATACTTTTGAATGAAAAATAGTCTGGGAAGATGCCCTGGTCTTGGGGTATCTTGATTGAAAAAAGTGGGCCTGAGGATGGGCGTGGGGTAGCACTCCAGAGCAGCAAAGGAGCATTGTCTCATTGCCCTTTGTGAGCTAAGGAGAGATTTTTCATTTCTCACTCCCAGAAAGGAGAGAAGAGAAGTGCAGGGAGACGGGCAGCAGTGACAGGATCTACAAATTGGACACTGTCTTTGTTAATGCAATGTAAGTCCCTCGTCTATCTCTCCTAACCCACCCCTTTCATTCTTCAGTAAACTCCACTTGCACATACTTTGTAGGTGTTATGTACAGGGAAATCAGAAAAGGTCTGAATTTTGCATCAGAGTTGATGATAGTACAGGACAGAAACTGCACACAAAGAAAAAATACATCACAGGTATTCAAGACCCACTACTCTCATCTCCCCACACTTCAACATTGAAAATATATGAAAATCTTGGTAAGGATTTTGGACATGGCCAGAGATGAGTTTTGGGATTCAGGTTAATGCTGTCCATATCCTAAGGGGTAAGGATCTCAGGTGTCAAGCTGTTAAGTCTTTTGTTCCTAAATCTACAGAGGATTTTTTGAACAAATCAATTTTATTGATAACATATTAATAAAACGTATAATTCATCCCAAGTGTACAATCAACGGTATTTGGTATAATCACGTAGTTGTGCGTTCATCGTTTTAATCATCAGTAGAGCGTTTTCATTATTTCAATAATAATAATAAACAAAAAACAGACAAAATATTCCTCACATCTCAATATCTCAGCGTTTCCCCTGCTGTACATAGCTGCTATTTCTGGCTATTCTTGAACAATTATTTATTTGTTTATTAAGCAGTTTTATTGAGATATATTCACATATCATATGATCTATCCAAAGTGTATAATTAATGGCTTTTAGTATAATCATAATGTTGTACATTCATCATCTCAAAAATCTTGGAACAATTTCATTAATCCAAAAAAGAAAGACTCCACACCCCTTAGCATTCCTTCCCCAGCCCTACTTAACCACTATTCTAATTTCTTCTTTATAAATTGATTTACATTTACATTTTATACCAATGGAATCACACAATATGTAGTACTCTGTGTCTGGTCTCCTTCACTTAGTATAATCTTTTTTGTCTGAGATTAACATTTTGCAGTATTAACCTATATTTGTTTGCCTTCAAGGAAAAACAGTCTTATATATGCAATTTTACCCATATTCATATTTCACATAATATATTTATATTTCACATAATGTATTTATTTCATAATAGTGCAATCATACAGTATTTGTCCTTTTGTGTCTGGCTTGCTTAACTCAACATAATGTCCTTCAGGTTCATCCATGTTGCCATATGTTTCACGACTTCATTTCTTCTTATTGCTTCATAATATTCCATTGTGTGGATACTACACAATTTGTTTATCCACTCATCACTTGATGGACACCTGGGTTTTTTCCAGCTTTTGGCTATCATGAATAGCACTGCTATGAACATCAGTGTGCAGATCTCTATTCGTGTCACTGCTTTCAATTCTTCTGGGTATAAACCCAGCAATGGCATTGCCAGGTCCCGTGGTAAGTCAATATCTAACTTCCTTAGAAATTGCCAGTCTTGACAGTGGCTGTATCATTCTACATTCTCACCAACAGTGAATAATCATTTCTATCTCTCCACATCCTCTCCAACATTTACAATTTTCTGATTTTTTGATAGCAGCCAGTCTAATAGGTGTGAAATGATATCTCATTGTAGTTTTGATTTCTACTTCCCTAATCATTAGTGCTGTTGAACATGTTTTCATGTGTTTCTTTGCCATTTGAATTTCTTCTTTGGACAGTTGTCTTTTCAAGTCTTTTGCCCATTTTTTAATTGGATAGTTTGTCTTTTTATTGTTGAGTAGTATGATCTCCTTATATATCATGGATATTAAACCCTTATCAAATATATGATTGTCAAATATTTTCTCCCATTGTGTGGACTGCCTTTTCACCCTTTTGACACAGTCTTTTGAGGTACAAAAGTGTTTAATTTTGAGGAAGTCCCATTTATCTATTTTTTCATTTGTCATGCTTTGGGTGTAAGGTTTAAAAAACTACCACCTACCACAAGATCTTGAAGATGTTTTCCTACATTTTCTTCTAGGAGTTTTAGGAGTTGATTTTATATTTAGGTCCTTGATGCATTTTGAGTTAATTTCTGTATAAGGTGTGATATAGGGGTCTTCTTTCTTTCTTTTGGATATGGCTATCCAGTACTCCCAGCACCATTTGTTGAACAGAATGTTCTGGCCCAGCTGGGTAGGCTTAACAACTTTGTCAAAATCACTTGGTTATAGATGTGAGGGTCAATTTCTGAGTTCTTGATTTGGTTCTGCCTCTCTGTACTTATGCCAGTACCATGCTGTTTTTGGTTTTGTTTTTTTACCACTGTAGCTAAGTAATATGCTTTAAAGTCAGGAAGTGGGAATCCTCCAACTTTGTTCTTCTTTTTTAAGACATTTTGGCTATTTGGGGCCCCTTACTCTTCCAAATAAATTTTATTATTGGCTTTATTTGTTTTTCGATTACTGCAAAAAAGGCTGTTGGGATTTTTATTGGGCTTGTGTTGAACCTGTAAGTCAGATTGGGTAGAAATTGACATCTTAACAATATTTAGTCTTGCAATCCATGAACACGGAATGCCCTTCCATTTATTTAAGTCTTCTTCAATTTCTTTAGCAAAGTTTTATAGTTTTCTGAATACAGGTCCTTTATGTCCTTGGTTAAGTTTATTCCCAAATATTTGACTGTTTTAGTCACTATTATAAATGGAATTTTTTTTTCTGGTTTCCTCCTCAGATTATACATCAGTAATGTATAGAAATGCTATTGATTTTTGCATATTAATCTTGTATCCCACCACTTTTCTGAACCCTTCTATTAATTCTAGTAGCTTTGTTGTGGATTTTTCAGGATTTTCTAGATAAAAGATCATGTCATCAGCAAATAGCGAAAGTTTTACTTCTTCCTTTCTTATTTGGATGCTTTTTATTTCTTTGTCTAGCCTAATTGCTCTAGCTAGAACTTCTAGCACAATATTGAATAATAATGGCAACTGTGGGCATCCTTGTCTTGTTCCTGATCTCAGCGGGACAGCTTTCAGTCATTCACCATTGAATACAATGCTAGCTGTAGGTTTTTCATATATGCACTTTGCCATAATGAGAAAGCTTCCTTCTAAACTTAAATTTTGGAGGGGTTTTATCAAGAAAGGGTGCTGTATTTTGTCAAATGCCTTTTATGAATCAATATATTGGATGGTATGATTTTTCTTCTTCAAATTATCAATGTGCTTTATTACACTAATTGATTTTCTTGTGTTGAACCATCCTTGCATGCCTGGGATAAAACCTATTTGATCGTGGTGTATAATTCTTTTAACAGGCTTTTGGAATTGGTTTGCAAGTATTTTTGTGGGTATTTTGCATCTATATTCATTAGAGATATTGGTCTATAATTTTCTTTTTTTGTTGTTGTTGTTGTTTTTTGTTTTTGTTTTTGTTTTTGTAGTATCTTTATCTGGTTTTGGTATTTGGGTGATGTTGGCTTCATAGAATGAGTTTGGTAGGATTCATTCCTGTTCAATTTTTTGGAAGAGCTTGGGCAAGATCGGTATTAGGTCATCTTTGAATGATTGGTAGAATTCACCTGTGAAGCCATCTGGTCCCAGGCTTTTCATCTTCGGGAGGTTTTTGATGACTGTTTCAATCTCATCACTTGGGCTTGGTTTGTTGAGGTCTTCTATTTCTTCTAGGGTCTGGGTAGGTAGTTTGTGTGTTTCTAGGAATTTGTCCAGCTCATCTACACTTTCTAGTTTTTTGGCATACAGTTGTTCATAACATCATCTTATGATCTCTTATTTCTGTGTGTTCAGTGATAATGTCCCCCCTCTCATCTGATTTTATTTATTTGCATCTGCTTTTTTCTTTGTCAGTTTAGCTAAGGGTTTGTCAATTTCATTAAACTTTTCAAAGACCAACTTTTGGTTTTGTTGATTCTCTCTATTGTTTTTTTGTTCTCAATTTCATTTATTTCTGCTCTGATCTTTACTATTTCTTCCTTAGTTTGGGATTAGTTTGCTGTTCTTTTTCTAGTTCCTCCAGGTGTGCTTTTAGGTCTGTAATTTTAGCTTTCTTCTGTAAGCATTGAGGGCTATAAATTTCCCTCTCAGCATTGCCTTTGCAGTGTCTCATAGGTTTTGATATGTTGTGATCTCATTTTCACTCATCTCAAGATATTTGCTGAATTCTCTTGCAATTTCTTCTTTGACCTACTGATTATTTAAGAGTGTGCTGTTTAATCTCCATATACTAATGAATTTTCCCTTTTTACATCCATTATTGATTTCCAGCTTTATTCCACTATGACCAGAGAAAGTGTTATGTATAATTTTAATCTTTTTAAATTTGTTGAGATTTGTCTTGTGAACCAACATATGGTCTATCTTGGAGAAGGATTCATAGGCACTTAGAAAGAATGTATATCCTACTGTTTGGGGGTGCAATGTTGTATAGATGCCCATAAGGTCCTGTTCATTTATCAGATTATTCAAGCTCTCTGTTTCTTTATTTATCCTCTGTGCAGATGTTCTATCCAATACTGAAAGTGGCATATTGAAGTCTCCAACTATTATTGTAGAGAAATCTATTTCTCCCTTCAGCTTTGCCAGTGTGTGCCTCATGTATCTTGGGGCACTGAGGTTAGGTGCATAAGTATTTCATATAGTTATTTCTTCTTGCTGAATTGCCCCTTTTATTAATATATAGTGACTTTCTTCATCCCTTATAACAGTTTTGCATTTAAAATCTATTTTGTCCAATATTAGTATTGCTACTCCTGCTCTTTTTTGGTTAATATTTTCATGGAATATCTTTTTCCAACCTTTCACTTTTAACCTGGTTGTGTCCTTACGTTTGAGGTGAGTCTCTTGTAAACAACATAAAGATGGCTTATATATTTTTATCCATTCTATCAGTCTATGTCTTTTGATTGGGGAGTTCAATCCATTAACGTTCGATGTTATTACTGTAAAGGCATTACTTACATCATCCATTTTGACCTTTGGCTTTCTTTGTCATATCGCACAATTGTCTAACTTTTTACCCTTTAATTTACCCTTTCTAATAATCTTTAATTTTACACTCTTTTCCTGGGCTCTCGCCCTTGATTTTTTCCTTTCAGGCTGCAGCACTTCCTTTAGTATCCCTTGTAATTCTGGTCTTTTGGTAACATATTCTACCAGTTTTTGTTTGTCTGTTAAGAGTTGGAGCTCCCCTTCATTTCTGAAGGACAGCTTTGCAGATACAGAATTCTTGGCTGGCAGTTTTTCTCTTTCAGTACCTGAAATACATCATACGACTTTCTTCTCTCCTCCATGGTTTCTGATGAGAGGTTCCCTTGTATGTGATGCTTTGTTTTCTCTTGTTGCTTTCAGAATCTTCTCTTTATCTCTGATATTTGTCATTCTGAATAAAAAGTATCTTGGGATACATCTATTCTGATTTATTTTTTGGGAGGTATTTTCCTTTCATAAGAGTTGGAAAATTTTCAATCATTATTTCTTCAAATATTTTTTGCCCCTTTTTCATTTTCTTCTCCTTCTGGGATACCAATAATGTGTATGTTTTGCATTTTGCATTGTCATTCAATTCCCTGAGAACCTGTTCCATTTTTTCCATTCTCTTCTCTTTCTGTTTTCCTATCTCTTCCAGTTCAGATGTTCTGTCTTCAAAATCACTAATTCTGGCTTTAAGCAATTCAAATCTGCTCTTTTGTGCCTCTAATGTATTTTTAATCTCATCTTTAGTTCTTTTATTCCCATAAGGTGAGTTACTTTTCTTGGCAGGTTTTCAAATTGTTCTTCATGTTCACCCAGTGTCTCCCAAATATCCTTTATTGCTTTAGTCATATTTTCTTTTACTTCTCCAAATTGATTTAGGAGACTTTTGTGATTATCATTGATTAATTTTCTTAAATCCTCTTCAGGGTATTTGATTTTTTCCTTTGGCTGGGCCATTTCTTCCTGTTTCCTAGTATGGCTTGTAATTTTTTGCTGAAGTCTAGGCATCTGAATATGTTGGTGAATTTACTCTGATGGCCATTTTTTCTCTCTTGCCTATTATTATTTTTTCATAGCTCTTCTGTGATATTTGGTTCAATTTATCTTAAGTCTTTAAAATTTCCCAGCTTAAGTTATCAAAATCATGCCAAGGACACACAATGGGGCACAGATTTTCTCCCAGAAGTTAGAAAACAGTTTTTGTCCATGCAATTTCCAGACAGGCCAGCAAATGGTGCTCACTGGTGCACCATTCCACAGAGGTGTGTCTCTCTCAGTTTTCCTTTGTTTTGATCTGGCCAGAGCTGAAGTTTAAAGCAGGCTCTTCTAGCCAAATTCACTGAAGGAAAGCCCTCTGATTTCCCCCTCCCTTTTCCCTTGCAACAGCTGACAGCGAGGAAGATATCTGCTCCCCTCTCAGTGAGCTGCAATGAGCTAAGGGTTTTACCCTAGCTTAACATCTTGATGGTGGTGGAGGGGAGTCCTTCCCAGAGGCCAGGAGGTTTAGTAATTAACAGTTTATTGTTTCGGGTTCTCCCATTTTCTGTCCCTCACCTCCTGGGATTTGTGAAACTTTGTCCTGTTCTGCTGACCCCCAAAACAGGTCCCACAGCAACTCTTGGCTCTTTCTCCATTGTTTTTCAGAGAGCCTTGCCTGCCTAATTTGATGCCATCTTCCCAGAATCCTACAGTAGATTTTAAAATGTCTTTTTGGCATCCCAGATATGGACACCAGATGTCAAGGAAACAATATGGCTGGAATTTCATTGCCAAGAAAGCCAAGTCTATACTAATTTGTTAATCATTTTTTAAAAGTCAACTCACAAAATTTAACTGTGAACTTTAACATTCTAATTTATGACTACAGGCAAGAGGGATCAAAAAGATGACAAACATTTCTTCTGCTTACATTTCCATTTTCAGAGGTGATTATTCTTTGAAACAATACCCTCCATCTTAAGGAGAAGTTAGACACATGAAATGCTTTAGACAGATGATTCTCTGTTGGGAAACTGACACATGTGAGCACACCCAACTGCGAACACTGCTGTGTTTCATCTTTTTTTTTTTTCCCTTCATTTAGAGCCAAGAACAGACATTTTTTTTCATTTTAAAGCCTGAGGGGTGGCCACATTGATGACTTTTATTCAATTATTTACATATTTACTATTTTTCATTAACTTTTTAGGTATTATTTTCAGAAATTGATTTCCATATTTTCCACATTTTTAGATATGTTGGAGTATTTTTTATCCTCTACAAAGATGCATGTATGAGAACCATAAGGATTATATAAATGAAATATGTGCATGCTTCCCAAATATGAAATTAATAGGTGATCCTGATTTATATGGTAAAAGTTTCAGTGTACTCTTTCCAGTTTATTTTTATATTAAGAAAATAAAGGAATCAGTCAATAGAAGAAAAGTATGAAAGGAAACTAAGGGGATGAATTTGCTAATTTTATAGGCAGAACACAATCAAGTGGTTGGACACACATCTAGGCTTGGTGGGTGAGAGTACAAAATCTAGATTCAGAAAGTCCCACTTCAATCTGTGCTCTGCCACTTATTGGCTGTGGAAAATTTGGGTAGGTTCTTTAATCTCTCACAACCTCTGTCCTTTATTTGTAAAATGGGGTAAAAATAGCATCTACCTCATAAAGCTATAAGGATTTACTGAGACCTTGCATTTACCACTGTGCTCCATCACAAAGCACTCAATAAATGGGAACTTTTTAAAAAGTGTTATTCTCTTTAGCTACACATTTTTATTATTCTCTGCTGCCATTAATTTCAGTTGGAGTTTGACATTAGTCATGTCACTGCCCCTGCTCATTAAAATTCCAATTCACCCATCTACTCTAAACAATAATAACCTTCACCAAATAGTTTTCTAAAGATAACAAGAGAGACAGAGACAGAGAGAGAGGGAGAAAAGAAGGAGAGAAAGGGAGAGAGAGAGAGAAATAATATATAGAAAATCCAAATTTCTGCATTTAGTTACCTATTTTAAGATGTTATCTACCTAAAATATACCATACCTACAGGTAATCATCTCCTATTAGCATTTGTGCATATGTATAAACTAAAATATCCATCAGTGGTGTACAAGGAAATGAATTCATTTATTCAACAAATAGTTGAAATGGATGCAGACGAGACATAAAAGCCTGAGCTAAATTAGGGGGAATTAAGGAAAAAGAAAAGGAACAGAAGTAAACAATATTTAGGAAATAGAATCTACAGCACTTGATGGCCAAGATGAGATAGAAGGAGAAGTATATATGCATATTAAAAGATAGCTATATGCTATCAATATATTTGTTTTATTAAATAGTTATTAATGCATAATGTTTATGGCCTTCCTGGAATTTACATTTTTACACAGTCAGGATGTTATTTTTGCCATCTTTTTAAGTTGCAATATTGAGGATTCATTACAGAGCCCTCTTCAGAACACTATAATTAAGGATGACAACTTTCCACAGTAAATCTAAACTTATAGGATTTATGGTTTTGCTGAGTAAATTTACAATGAAATGAATACTTGGACAGTTTTTAAAGCAAAAATAAAAACTGGTCATAGCCAAATCTGTTATTTTGATAGAATTATGTAGTACATCCTTCAAATACAAAGAATATGAGACAAGATTTCTTAATTGTGCAGATCACAAGGTCCACATATCCAAAAGCTCAAGTTGGAAAAGCTGAGATGATTTATTCTTCAAGTTACTTTAGGTCAAAGTTAAAGATGACTTACTAGGGTCGTAAAATAGCACTGAACGTAATAAATTTATGCCTTTGCTTTGTTTCCTGTCATTTTGTAACCAAAGCTATTTCTACCCTGCCATAATGTATATTTTTAATCAGACAGTATTAGCCACAGCAGAGCAAACCACAAGTCACAAGGACAGATGACTGTAACTCTATTTATGTTACAGATAGATTTCTGTGACACTGCATATAAAGCAGGATTTATAAATCAAATTCCCACTCATTTCTGGTATAATTTTGCTTCTAATAAAATCATTTCAACCCCTAAGTTTCACCTTTAAAAACATATTTAAAATATATATATAAATTTTTCTGCATGCTTTTAAAGTAAAAATGAAAGTCTGAAAAAATAATATCTACTCATTATTGATTAAATGCTGCCTATGATAAAGAGGCATAATGAAGAAATCTGAAATCTTGAGGATGTTTCTATCTAAGGTGTTCTCCCATAAGTCCAATGGTAATAAGTAAAGCCTTGTTTGGCCTAACATCAGCCCCCAGCAAATATAGCCTAGTTTTTTTTTAAACAACTGTCTAAGCCCTTAGACTTAATGAGAGCTTGTCCTGGGCAGGCTGAGTGGATCCTCCAAATATTTCAAGAGATGATACTCTGTTTAATTTATCCTGGACAAAATAAAACACAATTAAGAGACATGCCTGCACCTTACCTTAGAAGGATAGAACTGTTAAAATTTAAAATGCCATTCCTTAATTTACCAATTCATTTCATTGACCTAAAATGTAGCATGCATAGTCTTCATTTCTTTGTAAGGCAGCAAATGCCTTGGCATTTTAATAAGGTTAGTGCCATATGTTGCTTTCTTCAATGCCACCCAATTCAGCTATTTGCATGGGATTGTCAAGTATAAGCTCCTCACAGCATGGATGTGGTAAACCAGTGACTCCTGGTGGTTGGTACTCAATTGTGCAAATACAGCAAAATTAAAAAGAATAAAAAGAATGGGGAAAGTAACATATACTACTTATTTATCTTCCAAATAAAAAGTCATTTCTACAGAAACAGTTTTAAAATCAATCATTTCTACATATGCAAATAAAAAACATGTATAAATTTTTAAAAATACACCTTTTAAAAACTCTTTTTAGTGAAAAATCCATTGTAAAATTCCCAAAGCAAGAAAACTGAAATTTATTGGTGAATATTGCTAAAATACAGCTATAGTTCAATACTCCCACCTCTGGGACTTTGCCCTAAAATCATAATGCCAAAAGAACAAAAGTCTGTATCCAGCTTTATCTCTAAAAGAAACTCTTATGTTGGGAAAAGATTTTAATAAATTCAAATGTGTCATCATGATGAAATATAAAATCATCCCCAAGTTAATGAGAACTGGACAAAAAATGAAAATGTTGATATAATGTTAGGTTTAACAAGCAAAGGGAAATATGGTCCATTTAATTTGAATGTCACTATTAAAAAGTATTTATTCATGCATATATACAATGGAAAGCAATAAAGAAAAAATGAACATGAATGCATTAAGGCAGTAAGCATATGCATTTTTTAATTTTTAAAAAAATCCTGCATCTTCCTAACAAAATTTTAAAAGAAAAGATATATTTAGATTGGAAATTTGCTTCACAGTAACATGTAAGGATAAGCTAACAATGGACTTTTCAAAATCAAAATCTGATCAACTCTTCATCAACTTCTACTCACGTCTATCTCATCTCCTTTCAGTTTCTTAGGCAAGTCTTCCCTAACCCTCTCGTTTGGGTAAATTTACATTTTTAGGTGTTCTCAAGCACTCTAGTTCTTTCCTTCAGAACACCTCTCTCATTTTGTGACTATACAGTGATTAGCATGATTATTAAGGTTTGTTTTTCCACTAGATTATGAGGGAAACTGTCATAGTAAACAATAAATAAAATTTGTGGAATAAATTGAATAACAGTATATACAAAAAAAAGATAGACTTACACAATTTCCTGTCCCTATTACAATAGATGGAGCAGAACGAGGCAAGGAAATGGGGAACTTCACTAATCTTGACAATTTTCACCAAACTACATTAGAATTTTAAGGCTTTTAGAATTACCAAGAAATGTGTGGTAGAGTTAAGCAGAACCTCTGTTTGTTGATTTCCTTCCCTTTATCAACTTCTCATATTATCCTACAGGAGAGCACTGAAGGACCCAGGGCTTTTCACTTGGGTCCTCCCTTGTACTTGTCTGCTGGAACTAATACTTCTTACCCTTTCTTGCACAATATTTTAACCCCTAACTAGTCCTTTCCATTCTTCTTGATATAATCCCAGTAGATTGACAGTGGTTGCTAAAATGAAAGAACAATACTCCCTCTTCCAGGAATCATCCTTTGCCAGTTATTCCTGAAAGCAGATGACCTTCCACTGAGCTACTCTTGCTTCTGCCCTATTAAAGCTTTCTGTCCTCCTCTCCAACGTAAGAAAGCTTATTCTCATAGCAGGCATCATGGAATAAAGGCTTATGTTCACAGAGCTGTGGCTGATTTTCTTCCACACTTGCTTATTTATGATAGAGATAGAGAAGGGATACCATGTCTGTTCTACGCTTTAGGACAAACACAGCACCTAGCACAATTGCTGCTACCTGCTTGGAACCTAATGGATATTTCTTAGTTTAAAAGTAAGTAATTGAAAACTAGAGCTTACGGTTCAGAAGTTGATATAACAGGCAAAAGGCAAAATTCTATTTCTTCACTTTATTTTCCCTCTTTTTCAGCTCAGGGTAGAACATGCATCAGGAATTAATAACTACATACCCAGGGCCCAGGAAAAGCAAGTACACAGCTATGGAGGAGGAAGCAGGGAGCACATTCTCAACTCTTACTTTAATTTCATTATTGTTTTCCCTGTAAAAATTAAAATACACTTTTCTAGCAAGAAAGGAAGGAAGGAGGGAGGGAAGGAAGGAAGGAAGGAAGGAAGGAAGGAAGGAAGGAAGGAAGGAAGGAAGGAAGAAGGAAAGGAAGGAAGAAGGAAAGGAAGGAAGGGGGAAGGAAAGGAGAGGGAAGGAGGAAGAGGCAAGACAAAAACCCCACTTCTAATAAAGTAGCATTAAGATGCCACTTTATTAGCATCTTACATTTGTCATCTTAAGAACAATTTTTCTTGTCCTTACTGTCACTCTATTTTATACCTTGTGCTTTGTTTTTCATCTATTCTTTCTATCTCTGTCTTTTGTTAATTGTACTATGATTTCTTTTAAGGTCTAAGGAGGAGAAGAATGGAGAGAATATGTGAACTAATTGCAACAATTAAGCTTTCTTCTGTTTCAATAAGATGACAAATGTAAAACCCCCAGGATGGGGGGAAGAGCTATGGACTAGAATGGACTTGGTGGTGTTCTGTCGTATATTGTGATTCAAGCAATGGAAGAAATTGTAACAGTGAGGTGGAGACGGTGGCCACTGGACATTTTCGGGGCAGGGAGGGGAGAGGCAGTTGAAATACAGGGGCTTTTTTGGGACTTGGGGGTTGTCATGAGTGGCATTGTGGCAACAGATG